>OZ007576.1:24714473-24852969 GCA_963931925.1 Onchidella celtica | reverse complement strand
GGTTACATCTCAAAAAGGTCAGTGACCCATCGCGTGAAAATACGGCTTGCGCGTGGCGCGGTCAGCTTGACCTTGCTGACTTTTGCTGCCCGTGCGGCGTGAGCGCTTGCGAGTCAATACCGACACTTGCCGCTCCGCGCAGGGTGAGGGTTAATGATAAGGTGAACACTGAAGGTTAGGTTAAAGGTTTAATGGTGACATGGATAGGTTCAGGATAAAAAAAATCCCCTCATTAAGGCCTAAACTCTTGACTAGATCTAGATCTAGAGTCTAGATCGTGGGGACATGTAGGGAACTCTTCCCATTGTTTTAGGCCTAGGCTACTTGGATAACCAAGGGGCAAGGGAAAAGTAAATTGTAAATTTGAAAGCACTGCGTTGTTTGCCTATATAATAACCTTTTGTTTAAATCAGGCAGGAGTTCTGCAAGCATGCTGAATTATAAAACTATCTAGACTAGATCTAGATCTAGAGTCTAGATCTAGATCTAGATCTAATTATTGAAAAGGAACTGTAAACTCTAAACAAACTTACATCTTCGACTGTCCCAGAAGTTCGATCCTTCCAACAAAAGTGCATTAAAGAATCATCAGATTGGTAAACGTACACCAATCCCTTTCTTTTGTCTGGGTGGACCATTTTCCCTTTCATATGCATCTTTCCTGCTCGAAATTCAACCAAATTTTTGCTTTGATTGCGAGAAGACGCGCCGTTACCAAAGAGTGCCGCCATCTTGATATGAGCAGTTCTCGCAACGTCACCGGAAGTCTTGTCCGTGTTCATTGGAGAAAAATCGGTGTGAGAAAACTTCGCATAATTCACACCATGTCACACCCCTCATCGATGTATGATAATAATAGTAATGTTGCTAAAGATAACACTTTATACGAGATTACATATTATCATATAATTTATTGTTCAGCAAACCCGTCCACCACCCACGCATTTGTTTTCTAAAGTTTTGTTCTTAAATCTGAAGAAGGCCAGAAAACGCGCTGCCATGCTTTCTTTTAGAGACTGTATTATTATTATAGGCCCAGTTTTCTTGTCATTTATTGCCACCGTGGGCTTTGGCGATCCACTCTCTCTCTCACTCTCTCTTTTTTGAGGGTGGCTTAGCCCGTTATTTTGGGTTGGCTGAAGAACCACCGGCGCGAATGCCGTGAGATAAGTGATGTTTAAGTTTAGGAAAATGTTTTTTTAAAATCCAGAGTTTTGCTGCATCCCCAAACCCATGTGCGTCAGAGCAGAACGAAAACCTATAAAAGAGTCGGGCTGGACCATGGACAATGAGGCTCTGACCACAGAGCCTCGGCCATCTGAAAACCGATACTCAGTTGCCAAAAAATTTTTATACATGTATCCCACTAAGAAACAAACGTGTGGCATGGCCGCCCACGGCTCCGTTACAAGGACGTCTACAAGAAAGACTTGAAGGCACTCAGCATCAATACCGAGTCCTGGGAGGACCTTGCTGCTGAGCGGACAGGATGGACAGGCACCGTGGACCAGCGCCTCCAGCTGATGAATGCTGAGGCGTAGAAGAGGGCCCAAAGAAAGGAGCACAACAACTCCCACAGACCAAAGACAGCGCATAAATGTGACATCTAGGAGAGAGACTGCCTCTCTCACATCGGTCTCCACAGTCACAACTTAATGATAGTATATTGGATTGTCAAAATTGGGCAAAAAGAAAAGGTTGTATGTTGCAAAGCCCCGCGTGAGAAATAAAACCCAAACAATACAAAGCAAACTAAAGAGAAGACAGAAAATACACAAATTTTCGGCTTTCGCCTTTGTCAAGTGAAAAAAAACGAACAATAAAAGACTGCAACAGGAACGAAGTGAAACAGTTTACTTAGCTGCGAGTTCTTGCTTCGTTAGCAGCACCAAAGCACGTCCGTCCGCCAAAAGCGATCGACGGAGGCCTTACTTAGTCCGGGGGCTTGGGGGTGGGGGTGGGGGGGGGGTATACTTCAATGGGTTCGAGGTTAAAATAATTATGGCATAGAGAAAAAAAAGTTGTATGTTGCAAGGCTGCGTGGTAGAAACGATAAGAAAAAGTCACAATAAGTCATAAAAAAAAAGGCGTCGGTCCTGATAGACTAGACCTCTCCCCCCCCCCCTCCCCTCCCAAAAAAGGTGTAATTGAACCAGAATTTTTTAAAATCACACAATTACTTTAAAACAATAATTTAGAAAATGAAATGGCCACTTACCCGTTGCGAGTTCTTCGACAGGGAACTTTCTTTTTCTTATGCAGAATGCACACCACAAAACCTACGCGCCTGTCAGGGGGAATTCCACCGAAACACAACAAACATTTTATTCATCCGAAAACAACACAGAGTCTGAGAATTGTTTACTTCCGGCCCTCTGCTCCCCTGTCCACACATGGCCTAAGATTCGAAATACAGGCCTACCCGTACCGTCAACTGTTATAATCCGTGTCTAGAGTTAAATCCGGCGGTCATAGAATTATGGATTTGTTAAAGACTACTGCATGTAGTGCCATAGACGATCATGAGAAGGAACTGCAGAAGCTCAGTTCCGTTATCTGGCATTACGCAGAGCCCAGCAAGAAGGTCAGTTGCTGGTTGTGATATTGTCAATCTATCTATCTATCTGATCTATCTATTTATCTATCTATCTATCTATCTATCTATCTATCTATCTATCTATCTATCTATCTATCTATCTATCTATCTATCTATCTATCTATCTATCTATCTATCTATCTCTCTCTCTGTCAGTCTGCCTGGTCTGCTTATCTATCTATCTATCTATCTATCTATCTATCTATCTATCTATCTATCTATCTATCTATCTATCTATCTATCTATCTATCTATCTATCTATCTACCCGTCCGTTCTTCAGTACGTTTGTTCGCCTGTCTTGTCTGTCTACATGAACGTCGTCTTACCGTTTGCATTGGCATTCTGATAATACACACACACACACACACATATCAGAGCAAAGAGTTTGTCGAAGAAACACAAAACTTTGTTGCCTGCCTGCCAACGGACAATGTAAACGCTTAAATGATTTTTCGTGTAACCAATAAATAAATGTATTTTTAACTCGGAGGAATGACATCTTCAGATAGGGTTATGTGACATCTCGAAAGCCAGATTTGAATTGCTACCGAAGAAAGCAGGCCCACTGATTTATCTTACTTGACGTCACAGGACTTGGGATTCTGGGAAATTTTGAATTTTATTTCATCTTTCCCTGGAAATTCTGAGGCCATGTATTATGATTCGTTCTCCCATTAGTTTCGATTCTTCTTTTGCAAATTTCAGTCAATATTTGCTAGTCGCCATGCTCAGTCGACCTGCATAAAGGGTGGGCAGGGGTTGCATCTCAAGATTTGGTGACGTAAGTGTGAAACAAACCGACTGCACATGAGCCAACAATTCTCTCATTTATTGTTAATTGGGGACATATTGGTCTAGAGGCAATAACTCGCCTCTCATGCTGAAGGTACCGGGTTCGATCCCCGGTCGGTGTAAATATTGGAATTTTTAATTTTGGGAAAAATTCCTGTCCCTGATCCTGTGGTAGGTAGGATCGAGCACCTGGTCTTCTCGGATAAGGACGAAAAACTCGGATAAGGACGAAAAACTCGGAGGGCCGATTTGTACGTTGCTCACGTTATAGATACCTCGGCAGTTGAAAGTCGACAAGAGCAGGCCACGCAAGGCCGCTACCCTGGCAAACGTAATAAAATAAAAAAAAAAAACAACTAATGTCTACCATAAAAACACATAGAAATAAGAACAAGAAAACTGGGGTGTGAATGCCTAGGACAGTGAACCTCCTAATAATACAGACATGAAAACAATTTATTGTTAATTGATTACCCCCCCCCCCCCGGCCCCCTTTCCTTTGGGCTTTTCCATTTTCACTGACAGGAGGTAAAAACATGTAAGGCGATCAAAGTATTTCTAAAAAAGAAGAAATTCAAAATTACCACATTTCCCTGGATTCCAACTGGATTCATAGCAGACTTTGGTGAGGATGAATTTGGTGGACAGAGCACGCCCAACATTGGCATCCTGTGTCGCTACGACGCTACCCAAAAACTGGGGCATACCCAAGGGAATAATCTACAGGCGGAGGTCGCCGTTGGTGCTGCTCTGGGTCTACAGGCAGTCTTCAGATCATCCACAGCGCAGTTGGGCAAGGTAAGGAAACAGTTTGACCTTGTTGATATTTTCTTGCCCCTTTCTTCAGATCGATTACTAATCTACTAAAATTACAGCGGTTCCCAACCTTTTCTAAATCCCGCACCCATAGAAAACTTCTGATATAATAATTCTCGTACTCACTCACTATAAAAGTAATAATTATCTGGTTTGAAGATGAAGAAAGCGAATGTATACTCAACTTGAGCAAATCCAAGTTTTCACACCCACTGAAACATCGTGTGGCACCCTCACCAGGCCGGGGGGGGGGTGGAAGGGGGGGGGGGCCTCAGCTCAATTCCTGGATCATTCAGTATTGGTAGTAGCCGACTGCAGGACAAACCAGCTTGCCGCATTGGTTTTATGGGCAGAAAAGGCCAATTATTAGTGTATTTGGCGAAGAATGTTTTCTCCTTTTCTTTATGCCTAGTGTCATTAAATAAAGCTTTTGAAAATCTGACATCGTAACGTGTAGCCTATACAGTCTGTGTACTTATGATTGTCTGCTGGGGGATGGAGTAGGTTTTTTGGGAGGGGGCAGGGACGATGAAAGAAAATTTGAGGCTTAAGAGGATGATTGTGTGAAAAAGGTTGAGAACTCAAAACTCTCCCCGACAACGTAACACATCCATAATGCTTTTTGTCTGGCCCATGCCCAGGTCACCGTTATCGGATGTCCGGACTCAGTCGACGGGGGGTTGATCGCTTTCTTAAACCGCAGATTGTTGACAGGTGTAGACGTAGTGTTGACAGCTGCCCCTGGTTCACGGACAGTATGGTGTCCTTGTTACCAAGGTTCTAAAACGTGAGTCATCCATCCATCCATCATCCATCCATTCATCCACCCATCCATCCATCCATCCATCTTTACATCCATCTTTACATCCATCCATCCATCCATCCATCCACACACCCATCCACTCGTCCGTCCATCCAAGCAGCCACCCACCTATCTGCCAACCCACCCATCCGTCTGTCCGTCCGTCCGCCCGTTTGCTCTTCCATCCGTCCATCCACGCTGCCACCCGTAGTTCCATACATCGATCCATTCGTCCATCTGTCAGTCTGTCCGTCCACCCGTCAATCCATCCATCCATTCATGTACCCATCTATCCATCCATCATCTATCCACCTATCCATCCACCCATCTATCTATCTATCCATCCATCCTTCCATCTACCCATCTATCCAGCCATCCGTCCATCCATCCATCTATCCCTTAAAATCCATCTATCCATTCATCCGTCTATCCATATATCCATCCATCCGTCCACCTAGACTACGGGCCCACTACCGTGGACACCCCGGGAACCAAACCAAGGTGATACCACCGGCTGATGCCCTGGCTGCCGCTGTCTATGCCTACCACAATATTCTAGCTGTCCAACAACACTTTGGTCGTGGGTGGCACGCTAATGGTAGGGATAGTCAGAGAGAGAGAGAGAGAAAGAGAGAGAGAGAGAGAAAGAGAGAGAGACAGAGAGACAGAGACAGAGAGAGAGAGAGAGAGAGAGAGAGAGAGAGAGAGATAGAGAGAGAGACAGAGAGAGAGAGAGAGAGAGAGAGAGAGAGGGGGGGGGGCAAACGCAAACACTGAAACTAACGTGTATCTTTACCATTGTCTCCAGTTCCAGCCTTTTGTTAATACCGGTATAAAATATCGTGTGCATAATATCATACTACCGCATAATGGAGTTGGGGGATGAACATTTAAGCACCATAAACTTCGTGACTACGGGACCAAAAATTATGAAACTTTGTATACTGCTTCAAGTTTTGATGATATATTATATGGACACATCCATTTTTGACAAAATTCAATCGTTATGGGTAATTATTTACAATTTTTTGAACCGCAAATTATTATACGCATTTTTGTCGAGTAGAATCGAAAAGTGTGATCGGAGATTTCGCCTTTCGGGACTAGCTAGCCCATTTAAGGACGAGATTATTGACAACCAGTTTGTACCTAAAATACTGCTGTTTTACAGTGTTCAAGTTCTGGGTTGCATTTTTTAGAAAACAGGTTAACTAAGTCAGCAAAATGTAACAGGCCTTTTCGTGCAGAGTCAATGTGGAACATTTTCTTTAACATGGTATGATCTGTCGTGACCACCAGGCATCATTCCAATGGGAGGAAAGAAACCATCCGAGAGTCAGATTGAATGTGAGACAGTTGTCAAACTGAAAGCACCAACCAACAAGGAACTGTTTCTGATAGAAAAGAGAGTTGTGCCCTGCCTGGAAGCTGCCGCCAGAGCCACTCGGTGTCAGGTAACATCAAGGACAATAGAGTTAGGTACCGGTACACAGTGTCTTCTTCGCGCGCGAACTAAAATCAACTCTGAATCATTGCTCTCACCTCTTGTTCCATCAGATTGTCCCATTTCAAAGAAGTGGGCGAATAACGTATTTGAAAACAAATAGAGCGCTCTATACTCGATCTTTTTTTTGTTTTTGTTTTGTCATGCGCCATTCGAAGCAGTAGTGTTTCCTGATATAGTATGCTGTTGTTAGTTTTCATAACTGACTGTTCTGACAGTATGTGTGTGTGTGTGAGTGATGTTCTTATTTGCTGGTAATGTTGTGTGAGCAATGTGCGTGTGTGCAGTATGCGTTAAAGACCTGTAGGTCTTAGATGTTGTATTTACTGTTGTACTGTCACTGATGCTGTGACAAATTTCCTGGCACAGGATAATATAGTTATATCTCAGTTTATCTTATCTTGTCTTATAAAAAATGTGTACACAGTGCAGAACGCGGATCACTGGCATGGCCTAATGTGATATAATGATAAATTACATGTGGTCTTATTGCAATGATAATATGGTGAAAAAAGAAACAAACCAAAAAAAAACCACCACAAACCCATACGTTTCCTGCAGTAAATAAAGTGAGCTACTTTAGTCAAAGCCTATTGTGACAGATGAACAGTAGATAGAACAGTTTAATTTTCTCTATTCGGGGCTGTAGAGTATGTCACAGTTTATGTCTTTTATTGTCATGGACATTCGCCATTTTATTTTTTAATGGCCCAATGCTCGAACGTGGGGTTAGGGGGATGTTGAAGCTTAGTATATGAAAAGCGTACACGATGTGGGGGTCCCGGTGGGTGCAGGCACGTTGGAATTTTTTCGGGGGGAGGGGGGAAATTCCTGTCCCTGATCCTATGGTAGGTAGGATCGATCACCTAGTCTTCTCTGATAAGTATGAAAAACTCGGAGGACCGAGTTGCACACGTCAAAGATACCTTGGCAGTTGGAAATCGAGATGGGCATGCCGAACAAGGTGGCTGCCCGAGCAAAATTCTTTTTAAAAAAAAGCTAATCCTTACCACAAGAAAAACAAAACCAAGAAAAGAGGTGTAAATGCCAACGGCAGCGAACCTCCTAAGATAAAGACCTAAAGAAGGTGTGGGCAAATCAGCAAAATCGTGGCTACTCGCTTTGTGGGTGCTTTATAATTAGAGAAAATAGAGCACTCATTCAAGATCATATTTTAAGCACTGTTTATTGACTTCTTTCAGCTGTCGCTGTCACTGGCCCAGAAATGTCTGTTCAGTGTGATTAACAACACAATGCTAGTGTACTGTCTCCAGCTGAATGCCTATCATGTGGGTGTCCTGTCTACACCTCTGAAAACCCCGGAGTTCCAAGCCCCCGTTGACGTGGGTAATCTGAGTCGTCAAATTCCTGTGGCCAGACCCATATTTTACATTGGCGCCGACGCTGCAGTGGGTACCAAGGAGTTCAAAGAGGCGGCACGTGAGTGTTCCATTTTCACATATCAATTATCACGGGACAACGAAGATAAAATTTAATGAGAATGAAGGGAGAATACTGTTTACTCTTACTGTCAGGAAGAGGTCCCTGTCTCCCGAGAAGAGTGTTTCAACTGCAAGACTTCATCATAAAGACTTAGTAGGCCTATTTATTAGGCTTTTTTTGTTTCTTTAACTTAGAAACCGCAATAAATGTGTATTTCTTGAAAGCTGATCTTATCGGCTCTGACAACCCAAGGATGAACAAAACTACTCATTTAGTTTGCTTATGACAGTAGTAGGGTTAACGCGACCGGAGATAGAGGAAATAGGGGTTAATATGAAACTAATCATACAGGTCATCATTCCCAGGGAGTCTAATCATGTTTACAGTATCATCCTCCCACACGTAATTTATAAGCTTAAATTCCACCCATCCATCCACCCATTCATTCATCAGTCCATCCGTCCTTTCACCCTACCATGCATCCATCACATCTTCAGCTTTTATTTGAAATGCCAAATTTGGAGTTCAGAAGAAAAAAAAAGTTTTCTTCATGTAGTAGTCACCTTTAGTGCCAAGCATCTTCATGTGCCAACCATTCAAATACGTCTTAATTAAAGCATTATAAATAGTGAGAGGGACAGACAGATAAATATGCCCACGAATACATAGGTCTAATTATGTATGTAGATAGGCATACATAGATACGAGCAGGCAGACAGAATGAGAGGCATGCAGACAGAGATGGGCACACAGAAAGAGAGAGAGAAAGAGAGTGAGAGAGAGATAGATAGAGAGAGAGAGAGAGAGATAGATAGATAGATAGAGAGAGAGAGAGAAAAAGAAAGAGAGAGAGAGAGAGAGAGAGAGAGAAAAAGAAAGAGAGAGAGAGAGAGAGAGAGAGAGAGAGATGATTCAAAGAAAACAGAGAAACAGATTATTGGAATGGCTGTCATACATGTATTTTGTTTTATTTTGCTAACACATTTCACGTTTAATACTCAGTGAGCAGCACTGTATTACAATTGGTTTGTTTCGCTTATGTCACCTAAAAACTGTGATGCACCCCCCCCCCCCACCCAACCCATCCTGTGCATGAGGGGAGGGGCGGGGGCTCATCATGAGCACTTTTGTATAGATTGGGTCTGATCCAAAAGACTATTGTTATAGGTACATATGCCCCCCCCCCCCAAGTGCTAGGGGCGCATACGTATATGTACCTATTCCTAATCCCGACCTTATGCTCACACCCTAAATCTTATCGAATCCCTAACTCTGTCCCCTATCCTTTCAACCCCCCCCCCCCCAAAGAGGAAAACAAACAGAAAATATGAAAGAATGATTAACCGTAATTAATCAAGGCTGTTACAGAGTGGCATTTCGGGAGGAGCTCTCTAGCTCTGTAGTCACAAAAGGCTTTAATGTACGCATCCCTGGCGCAAAAAACAACAACAAACAAACAACAAACTTGGACGACGCACATACTTGTAACAACATTCGATCCAACAAGGAGAATTAACATTTTTAAGAGAACGAAACATAATTATGGCCTTGTAAATGTAACTCCCGACGAAAGACGAAATAAAATCCAAAATTTCGAAGTTCTGTGACGCCAAGTGGAACAAACTAATTAGGAAACACATGACAGGCGTGGGAGTAGTTTCAGGAACCTGCTGACCGCGTCTGACATTTTGCTCTTTAACATCTCCTTTCATCATCCCCATTTTTGTTTCTGATGCAGTTAGCCAGCAGGCGCACTATTACGCCATAGCAATGGCCAAAACCTTGGCTATGACGGCCGTGGACTTGCTGCACACGCCTGGAACACTAGCCAGCGTCAAGGACGAGCACAAGATGAACGTGCAACGGGAAAAGTCGGTCGTTTTTCCGTCCTTCCAAAAACCGGATCCACCGAACTTCCGCAAGGCTGTGATAACGGCCCCCGTGCCGGGAGATGCGAACACGGGCTGGTCTCGTAGTTCTTGAACTGTCCCAACGTGTGTCCATGGGGAAGACATTCAGAGAAGGGTGGGTGGGATGGGCAGAGGACAGTTTGCTGGATGTGAATGATTGGAACCAGGCCGTTATTTTTTTCTCTTTTTTTTAACGTCAGTGGTTCTTCATCGTTGAAAAACCGTTTCCTACTACACCCACAGTCCCACGGAAGAATAATAAGAAGAAAAAGACGAACGATACTGAAGAAGAGGAAGAAAATGATGCAAGAGAAGAAGAAGAGGAGGAAGGGGAAGACATGGCAGAAGATGGCAAGAAACAAGCAAAACAGAAGAAACAAAAAAAGACAAACAAAAAGAAGAAGATCGAGGTGTAAATGCTGACAGCAGTGATATTGCTAAAACAAAAGACCTCAGACCGACCCCCCCCCCCCCGGTCTCATGGTTATACCCTTCCCCCTCTCTCTCTTTCCCAACCCACAAATACAAGCATTTATTCTGTCAAAAACCAAGTAATGGAATTCCCAGAATTGTGACAAAATAGGTTAACATAATTATATATATGGACTTTTACATCTGTGCGACAGTCGACTCAATTTCTGCTTAACAAATTCACCAACTGAAGGTACAGAAGCAGGCGAGGAGCAGTGTATGTGGGATGCATTATTTAACAACCTAGATATTGCTGACATGAAATTCCAAAATTCAATGTAGAATGCTTTATTTAATGGCTAACGTATTTCTCCCCCGAAATTAAAAAAAAATTAATATAAAGTGCATTGTAAACGACCAATTTATTGCTCCCCTGAAATTCCAAAATTTGATTTAGAGTGCATAATTTAATGGCCAAGGTACTTTTCATGTGAAATTCCAAACTCAAATGTACAGTGCATTACCTAACAGCCAATGTATTTCTCGCCAGAAAACTCAAAATTTAATGTAGAGCGCATAATTTAATGGCCACGGTATTTCTCATATGAAATCCCAAACTTAAATGTAAGTGCATTATCTAACGGCCAATGTATTTCTTCCCGGAATTGCCAATATTCAATTGTAGAATACTTAGTTTGAGGGCTAAGGGATTTGCCATGTGAAATTCCAAAATTTAATGTAGAGTGTAATATTTAATGGTCAATGTAATTCTATCCTGAAATTTTACGCCGGTGAAGAAACACTGTCGCACCCTAAATATACGAGCATCGTATAGCCATCTTTTCCTCAAACATAGATACATTGCAGCCGTATTTGATTGAACTGCCCCACCTCCCAAATCAGTTTGCGCCCCCCACACCCCCGAAAAAAAATTGCAATACTTTCTTCCACTCAAGATACTGATTTCGTAACCCTTATTTTTGTTGATCTTGTGATGGTTAATCAGTATGAAAGGGGTAATTTTTATATCTGAGAAAAGTAGTAGGCGGACGGTAGCATGCAGCCTCCTGACCACAAATAGATCTTCTTGTATGTAGGTTTACTTCAAGCATCTGCTTTCTGGTGATTAGTGGATTTGTTTGATGTGGTGGGTGTCAACATTAGTATTTTCGATGATGATTTCGTTGAACCAAATCAAACTTCTCTCTCAGATTTATCGACTGTATTATTTTTTTTTTTCTGGCAGGAAAATAATGTTGTATTTTCCTGGATTAATGTTCAACTCACAGATTTGTCCTAGTAAACAATGTACACAACAACCGGCTTCAATATAGTATTTAATTTAATACGCGCAAATAAATAAAGGAAATAATGGAAATGAATTACCTCTGGGCTCATTCTTTCTTTCACGTGAGTTATGCAGTTCGCTGGACATGTCTTTTTAAAGAAAGTAAAACATAGTCTGGTACATGTACAACATTTAGACAATGGTTTCACTTGACATCACTTGACATCTGAATATTTCAATCAACTATTGCTACTCGAAATAGCATGGAGCATTGCATGATATGACAGCCTACATCTCAATTTTGGTGACATACATGAAACATGCCAGTAGGCCTACTAATGTCTCTTCTACCACTATGAATCTGACATATTGTCCTGTAGAATAAACTCTGCCGCTCTTTCAGCAATCATGGTTGTAGCTGCATTGGTGTTAGCGGAGACGATCGTTGGCATCACTGACGCATCTGCAACACGGAGGCCTCTGATTCCCTTTACTCTGTAAAAACATAGAGCATAGAGTTATACAGAGTTTTACTTTTATCACGAAACTTTGCTTAGTGCTCAGACAGGACTTTTTGGTTGGGAATATTTAAGTTGAAAATCAATGTATGCCCGACACTGCCAGGATACGGAAATGAAATACAAAATTTACGCACAGGTATAGGTGTTCGTATCGGCGTCACTTTGTGCTCATGTCATGGGTTCAGAAAGTTAAGAATTGCATTGGCGTAATTTGTTTCGCCCCGGTGTCGTTTCAGTTTTGTTTCAATGTCGGCTGTACGGATTTTCATCTTAAATGTACAGTGCTGTAATACTGTCTGGATTCTAATGACAATTAGATCACAATGACTTCCACTTTCAAAATACAGTACAAACAAATAGAAAAAAAAGTTTAACGTAATAAGGGGTGAAACATACCAAGGCTGGTGTAGGTGCCAGACCAGTGGCTCGCCACCCATAAATTTTTGCTTCATGCTGATGCAATAAGCACTGCCCGCACCGCGACCCAGCGGGATGTAGCGGGCACTGCCTATTGTGCTTGTGTGAAGCAAAATTTATGGACGGCGAGCCACTGGTCTGGCGCCTAAACCAACCTTGGTATGTTTCACCCTTAATATTAACTGAGCGACTGACATAAAAATGCCGGACAATGACAAAATGAACAACAAAAAAAGTTCATAGAATGTAAACAGTTAGAGCTATAGCACACTGGTCGTATAAACACAGGAACTGATGACTTGTGAATGACTACGATCATTGGATAACCCAAAGGAGCAAGTGCATGCGAGGAAGGGTGATACGCTGCGGTAGATAGAATGGCCGAGTTCATTTACACGCCATAAACTCGTGCGTTTATGCGACCAGTGCGCCATTGCTTTTGTCCTGAAGATTAGAAAGGTACTCACCGTAAGCGTGAATCCACAACAGCTGTGCTATCATTTGGACTGCCCATCTTGCACGTGCCACTAGCGTGATGAGCTATGAAAGTGGATGAGGAAATCAGTATTGTTTTACTCATTTGTCATTACCTTAAATGAGCCAATAAAATGGCTTTGTTTGGCCTATAATATTTTATTGGGACAAAGAAATAAGACTTGGCCTTACCTAGAAGGCATTCTTATAAACTTAACCATTTTCGAGTTCCGTAATCATCTGCCAATTACTGAGTTGGACCAGGAGATGAAATCGCGCCATCGAAAGGTTGAATAATATGCCAAGACATTCAAGTAATTATCATTGTCTTGAAACCAGCCTCAGCGTACAGTAGCTTTGGCTGCAGAAAATAATACTTTATAAAAAACAGAGTCCCTGATCAATGTTGCCATTATTATAATATGTTACTCATCTGAGATAACAAGCAAGTTAAATGTCTTACTCGTAACTCAGAACTGCAATATGTCACCAATTCGTGGCAACAACCAAGTTAATTGTATCCTACTCGAAACTCTCAACTGCAATAAATGTCACTCATCTGTGACGACAAGCTGGTTAAAATAATAGTACATCGTCTTACTCGCGATTCCGAATTGCAATATATTATTAGGTCCCTCATTTTTGACGACAGGCTAGTTACGGTAACTCGTAAGACCCAGTTGCACTAGTTATCCGCCAATTAAATAATAGCATATCTTACATGTAGTACGGAAAGGCAATATGTCTGTCATTTGTGACAACAAGCAAGTTAAAATACGTATCTTCTTCGTAACTCCCAATTGCAGTAAATGTTACACATCCGTGACGACAAGCAAGTTAAACGTGTTGCTCGTACCTCCCAATTGCAGCCGTTTATCTGTGACGATAAGCAAATTAAAATAACATATCTTACTGGTAACTCAGAATGGCAATATGTCACTCATCTGTGACAACAAGTAACAAAAAAACAAAAAACAACATAATCTTACTCGTAGAGCTGAAATGTCTGAGATAACATCTCCAGTATTCGTCACTGTCAAATGGTACCATTTCACAGCCCGGTATTGGAGTCCTATCCACATGTGCCCCCCATTTCTGTAGAGCTTCAGCACCAATTACCTTTTGGATAAGGCGAATACCTGAAATAGTAGTGTTAAAAAAAAACAGAGAAAATCATTCACTTCAATTGACTGTACTTTAAAACATCCAATGAAAATTTAATGTCATGGGCGGAACATCGCGCAGTCACCAGTGTACACAGTATGAATCGTTTCTTTTTGTCCGACTTACAGTTTTGATTTAAATGCTTTTTTGTTTTATAGAACAAAATGCGTCATTTTTTTTCCAACTCAGAATGTTGGAACATTTTCTTCTGTTCAGTTCAAAGTCTACGAAATTATTATTAAACATAATTCTGGACCTTTTGAAATATGTCCTTGTAACCTTCACGTCTTGCTGTGCGTAATACTAATAGTAATATGATATTTTGGAAGAATTTAAGGATCAGCAGTTCATGATTACACTGGAGACCTTGCTTCCTTTACAATATATAATGATGATGCTGTTAGTATTTTGCCCAAAGTACGGGGCTCCAGCCCCCCCCCCCCAGCCCTTTGTTCTTCCTTCTCTTTTCTCCTTCCTCTACTTCTTTACCCTTCCCTCTTCATCCTCTTCATCGTCCACTCTCCTCCTCTATCTTCTCCTTTCTCTCTCCATTTTCTCTCCCCCCCCCCCCCCCGGCCTTACCTCTGACCAGTGTCTCCAGATCTCGACCGTCGGCAAAGAACTGAAGATCTATGGCTGGATAATCTAGAGGATTAGCACTTTTTAACCTCAGACTTCCTTTACTCCAAGGCTGCAACAGCGCAGGCATGAACAGAAAACCAGGGCCAGTCAGATCAATACGCCACTGCTGCAAGAGCTAAGGAACAAAGTTAAATGAAAAACAACTTTAAAAAAAATTTTTAGCCAAAATTTTTGTTTTTGCGCTGGGTGTAGGAGGAAGGATATGCATAGGCTGTCAACATCCATTTTATTGGATGATTCCTCGGACCAGTTGATCAGTGCCATGGGAGGAATCAACATTGCTTTTCCCTCAAATTTTAGTTCAAATTTGTTTAGAAATTTGCGTATTTCACATTAAATGTTATGGTGTGAGTGATTTTTGTTCACTTCTTTGCACTTTAAAAAAACAACAACAACCGATAAGTAGATTAAATTAAAAAAAACAAACAAAACAATGTCCACACTATAATCGGAATGCCTTTTCTCATAGAATGAGCGGAATCAGAGTGGATTTTGCTCGAAAACTATGTGTTGAATTTATTTCAAATTTTGCATGGGCTCATATTTCACACTAGATCTATAACTATTGGAAGTGACTTTTCATGTGTTAATGTTAGAGAGTATTATTATTAATATTATTATTTTCTTTTACAAAGAACAAAAGAACAAACTGAAAACCAGGCTAAAGTCTAACATATGAAAAAGCTGTTCCACTTGGCTTAGTGTGAAGTATGAGCGTATGCAATCTTTGAAATAAATCCAACTAACAATTTTTGAGAAAATCCATCCTGATCCTGATGGTTCTAAAAAAGACGCACTGTAATGATCATGTCAAACCTGTGTGTCGACGCCAGGCATCACTTTCATAAAGGCTTTATCCACAAAACCTTCCACCAGGGTAAATGAAATGTCCGGCTGTCGAAGCTTAGCACTGGTTTTCACATATGCCACTGCATTGTTATTGCCAGGGGATGCCAAAGGTCCTGGAGAGTAATTTGTCTGACGTTTTAAACAATGTTCGTATAGATAGATCTAGACAGCGAAACGTGTACTAAAAGAGGATGACGGTGGTGGCTGTTTGAATTGTGTCTTCAGTCGTCATGAATGTGGCTAGATAGACAGATCTTTATGGGTGGATGGATGGATGGATCGATGGATGGATGGATGGATGGATGAGTGGGTGGATGGATGAATGGGTAGATGTATGAATGCCTGAATGGACGGATGAGTGGGTAGACGGATGGATATGGATGGGTGGGTGGATGGATGGGTGAATGAACAGGGAAATGCATGGATAGACAAGCAATGGTCAGTAGCCTTATGATGAATGAATAGGTGGACAGGAGAATCGGACAGATGGTAATCCAAATGTATTCAAGAGCAACATCTAGTAAAATTAACAAAGGAATGAACAGATGGACATATGAATGGGCAGAACCTCTTACGTTACAGAGGAAGAAACAGCCAAATTTGCCTTAGCAAAATTTACTGTCCAATGTGATTTGGGGAATCCGGACCCCAACAAACTTCAGTATAAACAATGACGTTGCGGTCCTTACACTGGGTCTCAGACTGTCTAATGAACAATCACGAAGAAATGGACTTGAGGGTAAACGTATATTTCTTACAAGCACTGCGTGGGCTACCTGTGCCAAAGAATTGGTACTCCAGCTGATGGTACAAGGTAGGTGCTGGGATATTGACGGTGTTGTTGGTTTTGACCATGACGAAGGTGATGACGTGATCCTGAAGGTTGTCTCCTACAGGTAGGTCAGCTACCACTGGGATCTGGGGAAAAGTAGACGGTATATTGGCGTGTGTGTGTGTGTGTGTGTGTGTGTGTGTGTGTGTGATATGTCTTTTACAGGTAGGACAGCCATCACTAGGATATGAGGATAAACGGGATGGTGTGTGGGTGATTGGTGAGTGCAGGAAGGGAGGAGGTTTCGGGGATTTAATGGATTGCTGGTGAGTGGGTATTGATGTGCGAGGGTTAATTGGGTGGATCAGTCAACGAATGGGTGAGTTCGTGAATGGAAGAATGAGTAATTGATGGAGCAAATTAAGAGACAGTGGAAATCGAGGTTAAGGGAGTAATCTGATGGTGGATTGTCAGAAAAGCGGAAGAAGATTACAGGAGAAGGAAACATGATCTTGGGGATGATGAATAAATTCATGTTTAATCTGCTTATGAACAAGCTGTCAAATACTGTCAAACCTTTAAGGGTTCCAAGTGTTGTTTCTTCCCTATTCCAGACAGCAAAAGTAGATGTGGGGACCCTATAGCACCGGCAGCGACAATTACTTCACGCTTAGCGTAGACTGTCAGCTGTTTCTCTGGTGATTGAGAACTGAAGTAGGTCACGCCCACAGCCCGGCCTTTGTCTGTTAGAATCTGGGTCAATATTTCAGAGGAATATGAATTCTTTTCACTACAAATATCTCTCATTAATTGCCGTGAATGCTGGGAAACAGCTCGGTTGAATTCAAGTTTATAATTGGCCAAGATAAGATCTGAAGATCATCTCTGATTAATTCTCAGCTCAAAATTCCAATTCCAAAATAACACAGCAAGCAAGTAAAAAAAAATAAAAAAATATTGATTTGCAACAACGACAACAACAAGATTTACTGGATCATCCATTCTCTCCGCCCCTCGCTGCCCTCAGCAATTTTGGAGTAAATACAACAAAAGTAATTTAATCGTTAAGTCCCTTGATGCAATCATCATTCACTACCATTTCTTTTCGACTCACCCTTTCTTGAACAGGAGTTGGGCGATAGTTTAACCCTTTGAGTGCTTAGAACCACGATCGTGGCAGTGCGTATAGCGGCAATCTTGGGTAAAATTGGTGATGTTTCCGAACATTCTACATACTCAATAGGCTTCACCAATTTACCAAAAGAATTCCCAAATTCTGTGGCCTTATTCTTGCTCTTAAGTGAGACAAACATTGCATTTCGTACCAGTCAGTTGATATGAGTAGTCTGAGCTTTACTCATGGCCAGTTGTTTGCCTCGCCTTCTCCACTCACCATTCTTGTTGATGGCTGACCTATATTTAAGACGCTGGATTTTCCCCCAAATCTTATTTTCAACTATTTTTGCAGCTGTCGACTGCCATACACCACAGGTCAAGTGTTTACCATTAATTTTCTATCGTGCTGTGGGATTTTCATTTCAATGCAACAATTTTCATACACCAGTTTGTTTTAGTCAGTGCTCAAAGAGTTAATAAGGACCCACTGGGCCTTTAAACAGATTGTGATACGATTAATTTTCCCCATCTCTTTTTGTTTTTGTGTTAGTTTGTTAGATGAACAGTCAATATTCTGTTTGCCATTTCTTTCTTTCCCAGTTATCTCAGATCCTTTAGTCGTTCTTTCACTCTGTTTTCGTCTTTCTCCACAAAACATTAATTCACTTTTGTTGTCATTCGCCCCCCCCCCCCCCTTTTCCACCTTACATATATATATATATATATATATATATATGGCCTTTAGCGTCTTTACAGACGGTCTTAGCAGCTAGAATATTCACTTTCACTTTGACTGACAGCTTCTCTCGTGGCTTATTCTACCAATGTTTGACCCGAGAGTGCGATGGCAGTGATTGCAGGTCAGTCTTTTGGGTTCACTTTGGCGAGTGTTTTCATTCCGCCTCTGTCGTTTTGTCAGGTATGTTTCTTTTGCCTTGAAGTCTATTGCGAGCGTGCCACTGCGCAATTTTTGTCTCCATCTGCTTCGATCATTTGCAAGGTTCTCCCATTCATTGGGGTCGATGTTGAATGCTTTCATCGTGACCTTGCAAGTGTCTTTGAATCGCAGATATGGCCTACCTCTGGGTCGGTTGCCAGTAGCAAGTTCCCCGTAGAGAATTTGTCTGGGGATGCAATCATTTTCCATACGGTGGAGATGTCCAAGCCACCGCAGTCTTTTTTTGCCTAGGAGAGCCTGAGTTGATGGAATGTTGGCTCGGCTCAGAACTTCGATATTTGAGATCCTGTCTTGCCACTTGATCTTGAGAATTTTGCGTAGGCAGCGCAGGTGGAAGGAGTTGAGGGATCTTTCATGTTTGGAGTAGGTGGTCCATGTCTCTGAGCCATACAGCAGGGTGCTTAGGACGCAAGTTTGGTACACGAATACCTTTGTTTTGATGGTCAGCTTGCTATTGTTCCACACCCTTTTTGAGAGTTTGCCAAAAGCTGTGGCCGCCTTTCCTATTCTGGCATTTATTTCAGTTGTTATGTCTGTGCTACCACTGATGGTTGAGCCTAGGTAGCAGAATTTTCCCACTTGCTCCAGAGGAGAGCCATTCAGCATGATTGGGTTGGGATTTCTCAAGCCTTGTGTCAAAACTACAGTTTTTGAGACACTGATCTTTAGCATGAATTTGTCACAGGCTTTGGCAAGGCTATTGATGAGAGCCTGGAGCGTGGTTTCATCGTGGGCCACGATTGCAGCATCATCTGCGAAGAGGAGCTCTTGTAACATAATATGCTCTGTACGAGATTTTGCTTTTAGTCTGGCAACATTAAAAATGGAGCCGTCCACTCTGGTGTTAATAAGTACTCCACCTGAACATCGACCAAAGGCATTCTTGAGTAGGGCTGCAAAATATATACCAAATAAGGTAGGAGCAAGAACACATCCCTGCTTCACACCGCTGTTTACAGCAAATGAATTGGATGTGCAGCCCTCAAAGTTGACACATGCCCTCATGTCAGTGTGGAAGGATGCAATAAGTTTTAGCAATGTTGGTGGACAGCCTATGGATTTAAGGACTGCATACAGGCCAGATCGGCTTACGGTGTCGAAAGCCTTTGTTAGGTCCACAAAGCATGTTATAAGCGGCCTGTTTTGTTCTTTACATTTTTCTTGGATTTGCCGAAGTGCAAATATCATGTCAATAGTTGATCGTTTGCTTCGAAAGCCACATTGTGTTTCTGGTAAGACTTTTTCCGCCAGTTGTTGAAGGCGGCAGTGGATGACGCGAGCAAAAGCCTTTCCAGTAATGCTGAGGAGGGATATGCCTCGATAGTTGTTGCAGTCGCCTTTGTCTCCTTTGTTCTTGTAAAGTGTGACAATTTTGGCGTCTCTCATATCATGTGGTATCACGCCTTCTTTCCAACACTGCAGTAACAGATTATACAGGTGTGGTAATAGTGGGCCTTTTAGGTCTTTTAATACCTCTGCAGGAATGTTGTCACTTCCTGTGGCTTTTCCAGCAGACAGGTGGTCGATTGCATTGGAAAGCTCGACTAAGGAAGGTTCAGCGTCAAGTTCGGCCATTATTGGCAGTTTTTGGAGGTGTTCCTCAAAATCTGGTGGAATATTTTTCTCAGTTGAATACAACAGAGAGTAATGCTCTACCCACCTGTTCAGTTGTTCATTTTTATCTGTGATGGGTTCACCATTTACAGACTTAAGTGGGGCGCTTTTGGTGATGATTGGCCCAAGAGCTACTTTCATCTGACTAAAGGCGGTTTTCATATCTCCCTTTTCATTTGCCTCTTGTATGCTGTTACACAAGTCTGTCCAGTATTTGTTGGCGCAACGTCTTACCTCCAGCTGAAGTTTAGCTTTTGCATTTTTCAAACAAGTTTTTGTACTCTGATTGCAATTTTTGTTATACTCATTGAAAGCAGATTTCTTTTGCTCAATGAGAGGTAGGAGAATTTCGCTGTTCTGGGCTACCCAGTCGTTGTTTGAAACTTTATGCTGTCCAAAAGACTTGATGGCACAGTCATGAATTTTTGAACTGAGAGTGTTCCATGTTTCATCTACCGAGTCACATTGGGTGACATTATCCATGCTTTCAGCAAATAACTTTTCAAATGACTTTCTATTTGATTCATCTCTGATTGCTGTTACATTGATCTTAGGGATTGAAGGGGCTTTTGATCTGTATATTTTCTTGGCCGAAATTTTGATTTTGCTGACTACCAGTGCATGGTCGGTGTCACAGTCAGCACTGTGGAGGGAACGAGTTATTTTTATACAGCCCAAACTCTTCCTCCTTGAGAGAATAAGATCTAATTGATGCCAATGGCCAGACCTGGGATGGCGCCATGATGTTCTTTGGCATCTCTTAAGGTCAAAGTACGTGTTTGTAACACATAATGAGTTTACGGAGCATAGCTCCAGAAGGCGCTGCCCGTTTTCGTTGATGTTGCCAATGCCGAAGTGCCCAATGCACTTTGGCCATGCGGAGTGATCTGCTCCCACTCGAGCGTTAAAGTCACCCAGAATTAGCAGGCCTTCGGTGAGAGGGATGTTGTGGAGAGTCCTCTGCAATGCCTCGTAGAAAATGTCTTTGGTTTCGTCAGAGGAGGTAAGTGTTGGGGCATAGACACAGATAATGTTGGTAAAACCAGACCGGGTGTTCAGTCTGAGTGTCATGATGCGTTCTGACACTCCAATTGGAGTTGCGATCGAATTGATAAGGGAGTTTTTTACGGCGAAGCCCACGCCGTGGATTCTCGGCTGTTCGCTGCTAAGGCCCTGCCAGAAGAAGGTGTAGTTTTCTTCTTTGACTGACCCGGAGTCGGGAAGTCGAGTTTCTTGAAGGGCAGCGATGTCGATGTTTAGTAGCTGAAGTTCTCGATCAATAATTTGGGATTTCCTGATGGAGTCAATATCAGTGAGATCTTGCTGTTGCAAGCCTGGGCGCATTGTTCTGACGTTCCAGGTACCAAGTTTTAGTATTTTTCTGTTTTTGCCAGGTGCACACTTTACGTCAGCTTTTTGACTTTTGGTCTAGCTCCAACCACCTTATGAAGCAGGCTGACGTGGCGGAACAACACCCAACTGCCTGGGGGCTGCCCAGGTTACGGCGGGCGGTAGTTGATCAATGCAGCTGAAAAGCCGCTCCCACCGACAGAGGGGACCCCTGGCGCTCATCCGTACTGCCAAATGGATTGAGCTTATCACCGGTAACTGCCACCTCCCGTGTTGTGCCCATCCGTAACGGATGGCTGGAGTGTCCTCTCCAAATCGGAAATGGGTGGGCTTATAGAGGAGAGACAGACGCTTGCCAAGCCCGAGCAAACGCCTCCTCGTTTTGCTGCCTTGCCTGGGCTATTTTTAAGAGATGGTGCTTTGCCCAGAGGCACCACCCCTCTCTCTGCCATTCTAGTTAAACCCAAGGGAGAGACCAGGTCAATACATTTGGAACTAGTCCGGCTGCAGGAGATGCTGGAAGCCAGTTTGATGCAGTTCTCCCTGACAACCACCTTCGGGTCTCCACTCCTGATTTTCTGTCTGGGTTTACTCCCATAGCCTTTGCTATCATAGCAACACACAAGGCAGTGTGGTATTTGTATTCAGGGTTACCTTCCCCTAGTCTTCCTCTCTCCCGAGATGACCCACAAGACAGTGGGGGTGACAGTAGCAGGCTGTATTGTGTACTGTCATACAATAGCAGAAAACTCTGGCCTGACATATATATATATATATATATATTTATTCATTTATTTCCTTTCATCATTATTATTTCTCTGCATCATAATGAATTCGACCATTCCTATCTCTTACTGCGAAGTTCTTCATTTTCTTTAGTTTCTTCTGAAACCTTCAACATTTTTTGTTATTCTGCATGTATTTGTCCCCTCTCTCCTTGTCTCTTTCTCTCTCTCTCTCTCCCTGTACCTTACTGACTTGCGCCTGCGTCACGATGTCCAAATTCTCACGTCCTGCAGCTGGCCAGAGGTAAGCCCGGGCGCTACTCCATCTCTCCCCCTTGTAGATGTTACTCTGTATGTGGGCTACACCTGCACTCGAATGAAACAAATAGCAGAATGATCGGTGTCTAGAATATGGGTCGACGCTTAGCTTTCATCTGTGGCTCTTACCTTTTCTGTTTGTTTGTTTGTTTTAATTACAGGTGAAAAAAAACAACAAAACAATTAAATGAGAAAAAATACAAATGGTATATAGGCTTGCATGTATGTTACGACTCACTCTGAAGTTCAATTCCATCGAGAATCTCAAATATGTTGTGTTTTTTTTCTTTGGAAGGTTGCCGACCCTTGGACTAGGACAAAGGTCAGCAAACAGAGGGCCGGATAACTGACAGACTTACAAGCGTGGGCCGCATAAGCAATCTGTTCGATACTTGCAAGCCAGAAGAAAAACTCTAGAGCTCTAGATATCCCTGGTTTTATCAAACAAAATCAAGTACCACGGGGGGCCGGATGAACTGATGTCGCGGGCCGGATTCGGCCCGTGGGCCGTAGTTTGGTGACCCCTGGACTAGGAAATGGGGTCACATCACCCACTGATAGAATATGTGAGTGGATCTTGCGTAATCGGACTTAAAAGGAAATGTTTATACCTCTTTGAAAAATCAAAATAAAATATTTCGAAGACATTTCAAACAAAATGTTTTAACTGACTGCAGAAAAATGGCTAAGCTTTCAAAGTTTCATATTATAAGCAAATATCAATAAAAGGAAATGGTTTCCCCCTTTGGGTGGGTTTTCTCATGAATTTGGCCCTCCACCTTAAGCCCGATTTCGCCAGATCCACTCCTCCTATACGGTATTGACCTGTAACAATGTACATTCATGTCACAACTATGTGCAGATCACAAAACAATAGTTTTCAACTTGGAATCCATGATCAATGATCTAGACTTTTCCTAGCTCAGGCAAGAATCACCACATCCCGCTCACTGCTGTACTTGTGTCAAGATAAAAGAGACGTCCTCTACACAGCGTATAATTCTAAACGCACAAAACAGCCAAACTCCTTATAAGGAAGGGAACGGGATTGAATGACACAGTCACTATATTTAGATTTACGTCATGGGACATTCGAACTGTTCAACGCGGCGGGTACACACTTTTCAGTTGATCGTTGTGCCTCGAATCGCCCTTACACAGTCCATAACAACTGTGCTTAACCACCGCGTTGAACAGTTCGAATGTCCCGTGACGTCACTGGTAAATTTAAATATAGTAACTGTGTCATTAAATCCCGTTCCCTATACGCAGACCTACGGGATTCACTCCAAGTGCCGGTGCCGGCGGTAGGTAATGTAATATAATGTAATGTAATAATGAACTTGTAAAGCGCTCAAATTCATAGAAAATGATGTGCTCTAAGGAGCTGAACTAAAATTAAAAACAGGAATAACATAAGATCAATTCATCATGCTCCCACTCACACACATTAGCAAACACTTGATCTACTCTCATCCTTAAACTTCTGAGACCAAAAAGGGACGTCATTCATTTTCAATGAAAACAGTCCTAAACAATTCAGTTTTGAGCCTATATTTGAATGTGACGATGTTTTCACTTTCCAGGTGTCAAAGCTGATGTTGTTCCACAATAAATTAGGCCCACCAATTAAAAAAAAAAGCCTTTTCACCAAGCGACAATCTGACTGTTTCGGTAAACTGAATACGATTCCCCTTTGGACAGCTTTTGTCAAAGGTTATCCAGATTTACAGAGAATAAATTGTAATAATCGTTTTGATTTTTGAAATATGACAGAATGTGCCAGTAGCCTACCTTCCTGCGTTTGGCCATTGTAATCACTCTCTTTGTAGCCAATGCTTTTAACTGCGTCAACTACGTCTTGGGCGAGTTGACTCCCTTTAATCTCTGTTATTTTCATGGGCCCGCCGGTCCCTCTGAAATCTACACAAGAGAGAGAAGTGGCGGTGAAACGTGCAAATATTTTTTATCTTCGTGCATATAGATCTAATACTGTATACATGTACTAACTTTGGCCGATCGTGGTGGTGCGAAATTGGGCATGAGACAAAATAGGTGGAGAAACGCTGATCTGGATGAAGGATCTTCTCTCTCTCTCTCTTTCCCTCTCTTTTTTCTCTACACCCCTCTCTCTCTCTGCGCTTTCTTTTTTTTTTTTCTCTCCACACTCTCGCTCTCCTTTCCCTCGATGATTTTCTCTCTTCGTTTCCTCGCTCTCTATTCCTGTGCCCTCTGATTCCTTAATTAAAATAGAAAAAAACAACAACTCATTAATTGGCCTCCTGTCATTAAGACCGACACCGGCGACGCCAGGGAACAACTGGAAAGGTGGACAAGAGAGAAAGAAAATTAATCACCATGGTAACAGAAAAACATGAGAAGTACCTTTAAATTTGGCTGTAACGGCAAAACCTGACATCATTTGCCAGTATTTTAATTATGAGTTTAAACTAATGCCTGTAACAGGTTTAACAAGTTTATCATCTCAAAATGTCCCTTACCTTTATCGATCTCTTTTGATGATATGAAATCCTCTATCTTCATGAAATAAGGCAGGACATATTTATAGCTCCAGCCTTCACAGCCTAGCTCCTCCCACCTGTCAAAGTCACGCTTGTGGCCTCTGCTCCATTGCATGTAATTGATGGAACTAGAACCGCCCAAGACTTTGCCTCTTGGTATATAGCATTTCTTGCAATAAGAGGGGAAAAAAATAGTAAAAATACAACAAATAAACACACACAGGCTTTATGTATTATAATATGCTGATTCATTATAGTAACTAGAGCAACAAACATGCAAACGGAATTTTGAACTTTTGTCAACCAATGAATACGTTTCCCTTTTATTCGTTTTTCTTTTTTCCTTCTCTGAGCTCGTCAATCGTCACTCTGCCTCTGCATTCATCTGTCCGTCCGTCCGACCATCCAAACATCCATCCATCTACTAATCCACCCATTCATGCCTCACTCTAACTGTCCATCCATCCACCCATCGCCCGTCATCCACTCATTCATCCATCCATACATATATTCATCCATCCATTCATCCATCCGTCCTTCCATCCATCCATCCATCCGTCAGTCAGTCCGTCCGTCCATCTATCCATCCATCCACCCATCCACCCATCCATTCATCCATCTATTCAACCGCTCTTTCATCCGTCCATCCATTCATCCATCCCCCACTCTATCTTTCCATCCAAACATCCATCCATTATACAACTCTAACACACCGACCGCCTTCAACATATAGGATTACTTTTGTGAAGCATGCTACCAGTTACTGTTGCTACAACTATTTTTAACCATACTTATTCGTACACACAGCTTCAGCTATGCCATTCCTTGATTTGCAAATGAAGCAGCTAATCTAAAAGTACACAGAATTGTATAGCGTGAAAAAACAAACAAAACCAAACAACGGCTACAAATAAGAGTCTTCAACACAAACACACAGAACTGGAGAGAGACGAGGAACACTAACTTTCTCTGGTCTGAATCAGATACAAGTAACCTGTCAATCGAGATAGATAGTGCAAAAATTAATCTATGTATTTACTAACTTGTCCTTCCAGTCTAAGAAAGGTGTTTGTCTGTGGCTCACTGTAAAACATCCAATCAAACTGACTGAGGAATGTCTCTGGAGTTCTAAGGGGGGTAGATATTTGGGCGTGGCCTATGTCAGATGGCCCCGCCTCCAAGAGAAGGACTGTGTTCGCTGGATTTTCCGATAATCTAGCAGCGAGGAGACTCCCAGCCGAGCCACCGCCCACTGAAGCAACAATGAACATTATTTTGAGAAACATCACACAAACCATGTGACCTAACGCCGTAAATAAGATCGGTAGTTATGAAGCGACTCTAAAATAAAAGTAATTTTACACACGACCCCCCAGCCTTGTTTAAATAGGAGTGAGCGCGTCACAGTACAATATATTATGAGTAAATTTCAAAATTATATTAATTTTGATTCTATAATGGAGCTATATGAGACAGTTTCAAAGATGCAGTGACACTTAGTAACAGTTACAACGAAAAAAAAATGAGGGGGGGGGGAGGGCAAAAGGTAGGGGTAGAAATATACTAATTGTAGATATAGTAGTGGCATTTCCTGATGTATGAAATAGATGTTGTAGTGGCATTTACAGATGTGTTAAATAGATGTACTAGTGGCATTTACAGATGTGTTAAATAGACTGATCTAGTAGTGGCATTTACAGATGTGTTAAATAGATGTAGGCCTATTTGTGGCATTTACAGATGTGTGTTAAATAGACGTAGTGGTGGCATTTACAGAATGTGTTAAATAGATGTAGGCTATTGGTGGCATTTGTAGATGATTGTGTTAAATAGACGTAGTAGCGGCATTTACAGATGTGTTAAATAGATGCGGTAGTGGCATTAATTACAGATGTGTTAAATAGATGTAGTAGTGACATTAAAATTTACAGATGTGTTAAATAGATGTGGCAGTGCCATTAACAGAGATGTAAAAGACTGCACACAGTGCGGTACTCACCAACAATGTAATCATAACGAGGGCGGGTTTCCAACACTGGTTTGTACTGGGGCCTTTTGTACACACGGGACTGATACATGTAGAAAGCCCCGCAAATTAACGCCGCGTTCAGGAATGTGCTTAAAAACCCCATAGTGTTTCACACTCAACAAACTAGTTGCAGTTCAGACTCTGGAAGAAAAAGAAAAACTATCCGCTAAAAAGAGAAGAACAACTTACAAAATCAGTAATACTTCAGTGTAGGTGTTATTTTACTCAGATATACTGAGGGAACAATTATCTAAAGAGTTCAGGTGTTTCAGTATATCCGGACATCGGACTACTTAGAGGAAAATCTGAAAAATCGCCAGTGATCCACACGATTAAAAGATATTATGCAAATTGATCAGTTAACATACAGACAGCTTTAGATCTACACAGGTGAAGAGACTACAGTATTCCACAGGCCTACCCCCTGCAAACCCACTCTGTGGTAGAGACTACCACTGATACGACAAGGAGACAAAATGTCAAGACGCCAAATACATCCAATTTAATAAAGCGAATCGTGCCACAAACACAGACCACTGAGATCACAATTAGGCCAAATCAACACTTATACTTGCCGGATGCAAGTTGTCGCTCCTAAAGAACACTGACATTACACTGAGTGTCACAAAATTTAATACCGCACATCACGGAATGTCTGAGCAAGAGATGAATATCCGCAACTAACAGTCCAACGAAAGGGCAGTGTGATCTGTGCACGCTTCATTTTTTGGCAAATTTTCACCCTCCCCCTGAGTAGGCCTACACTTTTCATAGTCTTGACTTTAGCTCTTCTTTTTTCCTTGTTGGAGCGAACGACCATTAGACGATGAATGTCTGCGATAAAGTCATGATATTTTAATGATGTTTTAAAACATTCAGTGTTTTTTTTTCTTTTTCTGCACAGACGGCTTGTTTCATTAGTTACATGGCCTTTATTCGAGTTTTATGTAGGCCTAATTCCGAAACTTGTTTGTTACCAAAAAAAAAAAAAAATCCTTTTAATTCATTATTCCAACTGAAAAACACACGTACGCTCTCCAGAACCCCACCTTCCCCCTCCCACTGTGGACGCTCTTCGTACTTTGGGTCCAACACTCCTTCCTCTCCGAGCGCACTTCAAGGCTAGCCCCATCTACGCCAGTACGAGTTCTTAGGAATTGTCTTCCAAATGATAAAATGAACACCAAGAGCGTAGAGATTACTGATAACCATTCTCAACAACACATCAAGCACCCATAGCTAATGCTTGATGCTTACTCCGAGCACGCCTCATAATGACATGTCTACAAATGTGTCCAAAGAAGGCTTTAGTAGGCAATTCTATGTGCTGATCACACAAGAAATTTGTCACACTCAGTCAATCTTCCATGGGGAAGGCGAAGAAAGAAAAGAAGAAAAAGAAGCAAAAAAAAAACAAAAACAAAAAAAAAGAAGAAGAAGAAGAAGGAGAAGAAAATAATGATAGTAATGATAATAATAATAATTATCAGCCCTGACCATCATTTTACTCTGAATTTTCCTTACCTGGCTCTTTGCTGTATCACCTTCTCTTTCTTTATATTTTCAGTCTCGGCTCTTCTTTATTTCCACCGAGATCAATATTATTTGGGTCTAAATACAAAATGTTAAAGGCGGCAAAGAGCTTTTAAAATCAGTATGGGTTTAAAAAAAAAAGATCGACTATAGGGTGAGGGTTTGCGTCAAGGACAACACTACTTTTCAGATACGTAACATTAGGAGCTGTGCTGATTAATTTCATAATAAGTCCAATTGTCAGACTCTGATTCATGATGGCCAGAACCATGGGGGACAATAGTGGCAGTCTTGGTAGCGTGCTGGTGTAACCCATAGATATACACTACTGAACGGTGTAACCCAATGGGCTCGAGTGTCAATAAGTAAAAAGGTTGTCTCAGCAAACAGTTCTGCTTTACAGCACAGTAGCCGGGGTAATTGTATTTGCCCGTTAAGACTTAACAATTTTACGAACTTAATAGAGTAGTACTTTTGGACATTCTGATGCTAATATTTCGAATAAATTAGGTACAGATACGGAAAAACATATGCAAATATTTTAAATGTATGTCTGTCATTAATATGAAGAATAACAACATATTTTGAACTAAAATCTATTATTACTTTAAAAATTATTCTGTTTTGACTCATTACTTTGCGGTGGCAAATCATTACAAGCAAGATGGCGACATTGGAGGAAGATGATTTCGTTGACGACCAGTTGGAATCACTATTGTCATTTCCTCCTGAAGTTCAAGAAGCCATCGAACAGGTGTGCGAAGCAGAACTGTATAAGTAATGCTATGGTTGGTGTTATTGTTGCTGAATTAATTGCCACGTGCCAGTTTTGGTTTGAACAGATCAAGTTATCTGTGGCAGTTTGAAAAGTCTGATATTAATTTTGTTGACGTTCAACCGGTCTGCGGTCCAGATGTAGGCCTAACTGAGTAACCCTGCCCAATCGTAATGTTTCGTGTAGGCCTGGTCATGAGAACCTAGATCAAACGGCGTTTTCTTCAGTGAAATAGTTACACAATAGCCAATCTGATCGTTCTGTAAGTAAGGTTGAGTTTGACTAGAGTCTAGATTGTGTTTCACCTTGTTAATCACGTTAATGAGAATGATATGTTTAATTTCATCACAGGTACTTCCTAGCAATGACCCTCTAGATAGGCCCGATTTCAACCCTGTTGATTACATCAATACCTTATTTCCCACTGAGCAATCCTTATCAAACATTGATGAGGTGGTTGGAAAAATCAGACACAAAATATGGTAAGTAAAGAGAAGTTCAGGAACATGTGATGTACAGGATTATGT
The DNA here is from genome assembly GCA_963931925.1 of Onchidella celtica. Classification (NCBI taxonomy): domain Eukaryota; kingdom Metazoa; phylum Mollusca; class Gastropoda; order Systellommatophora; family Onchidiidae; genus Onchidella; species Onchidella celtica. The sequence goes on along the minus strand of OZ007576.1, from coordinate 24,823,100 downwards.
TCCTCTGTTTCTCATGGGTGGTAAATTAGTATAATGCAGTGTAGTACCATAAAGTTAAAACAGTTACATCATGCAATTCCATATGGTGCCTTGAACCTGATTGTTATAGTAATAAATTGATTTACTTTGATTAGATCATAGTAACTATATCTTTCAGTCAATACGTTGAAAGTAGAGGCTTAAAACACGTCTACTGCTGCTATGTGCAGTGTCAGATAGTTTTCATCTCATTCGTTGTACATTAACTGGCTGTATTGAATACGTTATTCATGAAAATTGGATGAAAACCAGTCTTAATGAAATCATATCATTATATGTGCAGACTGAATTTCCTTGGTTCACTCTCTCTCTGTCTGTCACCTTTTATTTTACTGTGAAGTGATGACGTAAAGTCATAAACTCTTGGATATGATTCACCACTGCTACTTTATTTCTGTTTGTCATCCTAGGCGTTTAGATGATGAGATTCGAACTGTTGTTCGAGGACAGACAAATGTTGGGGAAGAAGGCAGAAAAGCACTGGAAGAAGCACAGAGGGCAATTCAAGATTTGTTCACAAAGATCAAGGATATCAAAGATAAAGCAGAGAAATCTGAGGAAATGGTATGAAAATTTTGCAGTTTTATTTCATGACTTTTTGTTTTGTTGCATTTTGAGGCATGTTAAATGTTGTATAAAGATTAGGAAGTTAATCAATGTGAAAAAGAGTTTCCTAAGTAAATTGAAAGCATTTGTTGGAAACACTGTTAAATATTAATAATGTTTACCAAAGAAACACCATATCAGGAGAACATTATAAGTTAGAAATTAATTGTGAGTACAGTAACATTTATTGAAATTTTCCATTGAAGGTGAAAGAAATTACTCGGGACATCAAGCAGCTGGATCATGGCAAGAGGCATTTAACAGCATCCATTACAACTTTGAATCACCTACACATGTTGGTCGGGGGAGTAGACTCTCTGAAGTAAGATATCTTTTTTTGTTGAGTCCATAGGCTGCTGGTTGCAATTACGTAAGATTAGTGTATTAGTAATAAATCAGAATTATAAATTTTACATTTTGTTTTGTGCTGGTGAGTTTACTTGTGATGAATCACAGAAATTAAGAAGATCTACATAGGTGACAGATGTTTTATATTTCAGGTTACTTATATGTAATTTGGTGTATTTTGTCAGCATTTAGGCACTTACTGTCAGTGCCGTAGTATGAGAAAGAAGATAAGTTTGATTTTTCCTCCTATAACAGTCAGCCGCACAATGTAGTGTTCTTATAAAGCTGCATTCATCATGGAAAATACTGATGAATGAGATTATGGCTGTAGTGAAAAATAATTGAAAATGTGGTATGTGAGGTTTTTGTCATTTTCAAGCAAAAGGCTATTCAATTTATTTGATGGGTAACATTCTGTAAAGCATATGAAGCACTTGGACGAAAACAAAGCGCTTCCTTTCTCTTGTAGTCTCACTTTATATTTTATTTTTGAATTAAGTAATGATTGTTTAACGTCATGGTTGTGAGTGATCTAAAATTTACTTTGATAATCACAACAGTGCATTGACAAGGAAGAGACAGTATGGAGAAGTGGCCAATCTACTCCAAGGAGTCTTGAATGTTCTAGAACACTTCGAGAAGTACATGGAAATTCCACAGATCAAACAGTTGGCAGACAGGTATGTCAAAAGAACATTATTTACAATTAGATTCTAAAGTGATGTCAAAAGAAGATTATAATCAGATTCCAAAGCGATGTCAAAAAAAAGTAAAAAGGTTTCATTTTTTCCTCTGAGCTCATCATACTTTTTTTTTTATGGGTACCCCATTAGTGAGTGAGTTTTAACTTGTTAAATGTGGTTATGTTTCTATACTGTCAGTACTGTGACATCCTGTTAGTTGCCTGTATCATATTTTTTGTTTTAGTTGCTGTTTGAAAAACAGTAGAAATGAGATCTGTTACTCAAAAAAAAGGTTATTTATAATCAAATTTCAAAGTGATGTCAAAAAAAAATAAAAAAATCAGATTCCAAAGTGGGTCCTTTGTCTCTTTTGATTCTCTGTGAAAATGTTTGCTCATTTCCAGTTTCCTCATTTTATTTAGATTCTAAGATTATTTATTTTGAGCAAAGTATTGTAGACATATTTTAATGTCCTTATTTCATGACTCTAAGAGTGCTTTTGTTTAAATGTTTCTTGAGGCCAAAATAATGCAGAAATGTAATGATTACAGTTATTATGCACTGTTAACTAAAATGCACCTGTTAAAAATCCTGATAATGTATTTCAGTACTGTTTGGTAAGGGAGAGTCAGAGATAATTACTGAGCTCAGAGTGTGGAAATTTATCTTTTTTGCATTGTAAGTAGAAAAAAAAAATCATTTTACATAATGCTGTTTATTGTCTTCAGCATGACTTTGTGTTCAGTCAAATTAAATGTTATTTTAATTTATCCTCCTATCGTGTAATGTGACTTTGACTTTATCTCACCAGAGTGAAGCAGATACAATCAGAGTTGGGCACTCAGATCATTTCTGACTTTGAGGAGGCTTTCCAAGGAGCTGGTGCTAAAGTCAGTCACATTCATTTATCAAAGTGTGATTCCATGTTAGCTATGGGAGTTGTGACCAAATTGAACCATGTCAGCATATTGAAGAAATATATCCACAACCTCTGTAGAGAACTGTTTATGAAGCATTTGATGTATTTTCCCCCCGGCTGTCAAAATACAGTCAAAAACAAATGTCTTTGAAGAAAATAAATTCAGACATGCTGAGATACAAGAAATGGAAATGTGATACAAATCAGAGTAGGAGCTCATGATAACCAATACTTCGTACTCTATCTCACATGCTGAAAGCATTTTTTTTCAGGAAAGCTTTCCTGCTGGGAGTTAACCGTAGAGATCTTCAATAAGTGTTGAGAGGGCGAGGGAATTTGTTTCATCATGTGATGAAAACAGACACAAAGTATTAACATTGAATGAAGTCTGCTTGCTATCACTATCCTCTCTTCATCAGTTGTAATCATGTTATTTTGGTGTTGTCTGTCTTTCGTTTACTTCTTAAAACATGAAAATGTTCTACGTAGCTACTGGTATTTCCTACAGTATGGGCCAAGCAACCAGAAGCAGCTGCATGATGCTTGTTATGTTGTCAACATTCTGGATCCCAAAATCAAACGAGATCTTCTGGCCTGGTTTGTCAAACTGCAACTGTCAGAATATGTGGTTCTGTTTGCTGAGGACCAAGATGTGAGTAATGCCTTTCACATTTTATATTTTATTTTCTGTGTTTCCTTCGTTTTCATCAGCAAATGAAATGGTTGACTAGGACTGAATTTATTTTAAATCTACATAAATCACTTTTTTTTACACTGACTTTGCTCGAACCCCAAAAAGTAATGTTGTGAATTCTGAATTTATTGTGGATAACAAAAGTAATGTTAGGTTTAAGAATATATTGAAACATATGACTAAATTATCATTTTATAGGGTGATAAATTGAAATTTCTAACTTTGTGACTTATCCTAGTGTTTGAAAGTGAGAATGTTATATAGTTTTATATTTCATTTAAAGGGTTTATCTCTGGCTGACATAGAACTGTGGGTATCATAGTATTTACATTGTTTCAGTCTGTGACATACTATTAAGAACACAGTTCATTACTTCTTGCCTAGATGACAGTGTTTGGGGAATTTACCAAAGTACAGCATAAGAATATAGTATTTGAATCTGCATGGTTGAAATCCATCCACCACAAATGTGACAAACTGAAAAAAAATGTGTGTTTTAATTCCAGGTGGCCTGGTTAGATAAAATTGACAGAAGATACGCTTGGATCAAACGAGCCCTGGTTGACTTTGAAGAAAAGTTTGGGCATCTCTTCCCCCCTGATTGGGAAGTTAGTGAGAGGATTTGTGTGGAGTTCTGCAATATCACAAGGTACAACCAGGACTTGTCTAGTACATGTTTTTTATTAAGGTATTCTTTTATTTACCCATGGCAGTGACAGATTGTGGACAAAACGGATTATTTTGCCGTTAGTCAACATATGAAAAGCCTCTGTGCTTTCAGTGATGCTACTATTCATAGATTTCTGTATTTTTCTGACATTTTTATTTGTGAATTCTTGTTTAAAAGACAATTCCAGGAGACTAATATTTTACAAGACCAGAAAGATTTTAAAAAAAAAAATTGTTTGCTGATCAACATCGTACTTGGCCAGTATGATTTTGGTGAGCCATAAAATTCAGTGTTTCAGACCTGGATGTATGTGTGTTTTTGTATCACATTAGTGAGAAAGTGAATAAAAGGGTGATAATTTGACTGTCAAACATGATTGCATATCATTTAAGGTCTCTAAAGTGATGTTGTGAGTGCAAAATTGTTATGAAATTGCAGTAGGGTCTTATTAATTATACACTGTAGTTATCTCTGATTTTGCTTTTGTCATTGCACATAGGAAGGAACTGGCAAAGGTCATGCAGAGACGCCGCATGGAAATTGATGTGAAACTTTTACTATTTGCCATACAAAGGACAAGCAATTTTGAGACCTTGATAGCTAAACGTTTCACTGGAATCACAATGCAGAAGCTACAGGTGAGACTTGGGTATCCTGATTACACCTCACTGACACTTGAACCGCTCCTCCTTTCACCTGTGCTTTCAAATGATTCAGCTGTTCTGTGCAATGTTTTCACATCCCTTGGCTCATGTATTTCATTTCACCTGCCCATTGAAATCTCATTTCATTGTAATTATTCCTGCACAATTTTTGAGGAAGTTCGAAAATCCGCAAAAAAAAAAAACAACTCCAAGGAGACCTACATTGTGGCAAAGTCAAAATATGGCAAAAACAAATTGTATGGAGCATAGCCTTGCCTAAGAAATAATACAGAAACCTTGCAGTAAAATGCAAAGGAAAAGGGAATACAAATCTAGATTTTCTGTGGTTTTTATATTACATTGTGGCAAGTACTACCAATGTATTATTTATTGAAAGTAAAAGATAGGAATGTAATATGTTTTGCTGACAAACATTGTACATTGTGAAGTGCGAAACTTTGCAAACTCAGGCTCTGGGTTTCGTGGTGTGAAAGGTTGGGTGACAAGTCACTCAACTGTAGCTTGCAGCACATTGATCAGTGATGAATTTGGGCACTCAGGCGAACTGATGTGAATAGGTTAAAATGTTAATTGTGACAGATCATGAAATTTGCCAGAAATTTCAGTAATATAACAGATTGTAAATAATTAAATTTTCATTCTGATTTTGCTTGTGGTTACGAACAGTTTCAGTTTGGTGCTGAGTCTTTCTTTGTATCAACTAAATGAAGTAGACAAGGATACATTTTATGTTACTTCTATTCATGTCTGTAAAATGTATAATATTTTATTATTTAACAGCAGTTAAGTAGGTTAGAATTCAAACTGTCAGTAGGTCCATCAATATTCATGATGTTACTCATGGATAACTCTTTAAAAGTGGTTCTACTAATTTAGCTACTGATTTTTGTGAGAGGAGAAGAAATTTATGACTAACAAAGAATGTTTAAAGTTATCTGTTAGTACACATTTTGTATAGACAACAGTTTTTATAAAATTGCTCTAGTTAGGAGAGGTCAACCTGTCTGACGTTGGTTAAAAATCAGAGAAATTCTGGTTTTAAATGCAGAATGTATTTTTTCCAAATTTCAGATGATGAAAATATTGTACTTATCTGCTGTCTGAATTAGTTTTAGCTCAATTGAAAATGTTCATTTTAGTTTTGTACTGTAGTTAATAAAACTTACAGTATTTAAACTAATCTTTGCACATTAGCCCTTGCACTCTTTCCCTTGCATATCCCTCACAATATGGACCCACCTTAGCCTAAGCCTGCATCCACCACCACCACCACCACCCCGCCTGCCACAATTTCTGAGTCAACCAATCCATTTGAAGAACCATCCACCAATCCATTTGAGCAAAGGGATGATGAGAAAGCTGAGGGAAATTCAAAGGTACTAACAAAAGCCTGGATCAGGCTTTCTTTATTCATATTAACTATGAAGATGGACAGTGAAATCTGTTCAGTGTATTTGAGTTAATGACTCTTGGATGCTTCATAATGCTATTTATAAACTGATAAACAAATCTGTTTTTCCTAATTACAGCTCCTAAATTGATCTTTTAAGGACAGCTCATGTAATGGCAGTGGGAACACTTAAAAGTTTGTGTCAATGTTCAAAAATTTATTATAAATGCAGTTTTACTGAGATATTCAGTGGTTAGAAATTTGAACATCAGTATATGACAAACAAACACACGGCCATGAATGGACCAAAAATATTTAAGTGATTTTGAAATCTGAAGTCCAGAAAGAACAGAAACTATTTTTTTGTGATCTCACTTCTTTACCATTCAGGTTTTCTTTTCCTTGATGTTTCAGACATCAGTGATCAATTGCATGTTTACTCTGGTATAATCCTTTGTCGTTACATGAACACGCGACTCTTTTGATCGCAAGAGAATAAGTGATGTCTAATTATGTAAGTCAGTTCTTAGTGGGGATCTTCCATGCTTAGAAGACTAGCAGCTTCAGCATTGAAATTCACCCTTTCTTTCTACCTCACTTTTCATGTCAATCTGTGAGTAATCAAGATAGTATTGTTGTTGCGATTGAATATATTTTGAAATCACACATGACTCTTTTTTTTTGCTTGTTCTTCCTCTCATTTGATTGATATTTTATCTCACACAGAATCAGCCAGAGACTCTGACACCTTTTGTTGGGATCATCTCTCAGTGCTTTGAACCTCATCTGAATATCTATATTGAAAATCAAGACAGGTGAGGGAAATTTATGTAGCATGAGAAATAAAGTTATACTACTCATCTTTATTTTTAGCACTATAATATTATAGTGTCAGACTTGTATCTGTTAACTATCTAGAATCAGCTTGTCTGAGATGATTTGCATTAAAGCATGAAGAAACTATGGATATTTTATATTCACTGTAATATTTTGACTGCTTCAACTTTTTCACCTGATGGTAAAAAAGGAGATGTTGTTCTTGTAGGTATACAATCATGTTAAGTATTGTAATGTGCAGGTGGTGTTTGGAAAACAGTTATATGTTTTGAGTTAAATGACTTTGTTTTGACTCTGAATTTTTAGAAATCTGGCAGAGCTCATTGGTCGTTTCCAGATGGATATCCAGACTCATGGAACACCTCGTATGGATGGGGAAGAGAATAGTAATGTGTTGCCCAGCTGTGCCGACCTTTTTGTGTTCTACAAGAAATGTATGGTCCAGTGCTCACAGCTCAGCACCGGTCAGCCTTTGATTGACCTCAGCAAAACCTTCCAGAAATACCTCAAGGAATATGCTCACCGTATTCTCTTGGCTAATCTGCCTAAGTGAGTGGATGCAAAGATTTGAAAGAGGGTTTTTCCAGTGTGATTGAATTTCAATAGATAATCATTTCTTTCTGAACAAAAAGATGGAAAATAATTCATATAATCAAAAGTTTAACTGATTCACTTCCAGCCAGTTTGTGGAAAGTGACCAAAGCCCTTGTGATTCCTGCTTAACAAGTCAGAGGTTTTCATCTTGTGAAGCTTTGGGGACTTGATTAACAAATTAGACTTTTAAAACAGAATATCCCGTTTGAACTGCAGTTACTTTGAATATCATTTGAATTAAGTAAATTACTCCTGGGCCCCCCAGACCGGCTTACAGGAATTAGTTAAGCAGAGGTCGTTTGTGCTTAACATAATCATTCTGGGGTTGAATGTGTCAAAGGCGGGACATGTGTAAGGCAAATTTATCAGCTATGTATAAGGCAAATTTATCAGCTGACCGTTACTATTTCAGTCTGCAAAACATGGGATAAAGCTTCCATGTTATTGCCCTGTCACACTGGCCAGTTGTTTTTCATGGTGGACAACGAATACAGGCTATACAAGTATTATCCTTACCTGGTGGTTGATAGTCATGCTTGTGTGCATTCAAAACGTTCTTGAAAACTTTTGTGGCCCCACAGAAAACTCCGCAACATTTTACTGTTATGATCATCTTAGGATTTTGTGATTTTGTTAGGTTTTTACTTTGTAAAATTTCATCAGCACATGCAGTTACATTTTAATTTATTGTACGATTTACTTGCAAACCATAATAATAAAGGAATGTCATTTGTCTCCTCTGCACAGGCTAAGTAAAGAGAGTGGAAACATCAGCTCAGCTTCTGGCCTGTTTCAGAGCATTTTGAAAGAAGGAGAGATTACCAAGCTGATAGAGGATGAGCAGTGCAGAATTTGTAGTTTGCTGTGTACGGCCGAGTACTGCATGGAGACCACCCAGCAACTAGAGGAGAAGTTAAAGGAGAAAGTGGACACAGAACTCAAGTCAGCTGTAGATTTGGCATCTGAGCAGGACATGTTCCACAGGTACAACTCAAACAAGCACAGATGTGGCACATTACTTTTCTTTATCATCTTTAGAATTTAGAATTCAGTACTCTTAGTAGTCTTAGTGAAAGTAATTCTTTTTTGATTGAGACATGGATTCTGATTATGAACATTTCAGTCAGTAAAAGAGCTGTAAAAATCTGATTTGACTGTCAAAAATTATTCATTTCACTGTGAGGATGAAACTATGTAGGGAAGAAAATAATTTGACATTACAGAATTTGATTATATAGGATTTCTTTCTTGCTGTTACTTTAAGGAAATACCAGTTTTGAAGATAATTATATCGGCACTGTAATCATAGTTTCAGAGATTATGTTATATGTTCGTTTGTGATTTCAGTGTGATATCTAGCTGTATACAACTTCTTGTTCAAGATTTGGAAACAGCATGTGAGCCAGCGCTAACTGCCATGACTAAGGTAGGTACAACATTGGCAAATTACTTGCTGTCTTTTAATGTAATTCTGTCTCATGTATCGGCAACATAACCCTGTTACACAGGACAATAAAGCAATGTAAATATTCTCAGTGAAACATTTTGCGATGAGTCCTGTTGTGAATTTGTAAGGTGCGTTATGCTTATGGTGAGGGTTTTGGTAACAGAAAAACATTATGTTTAATAAATTTTCGATACAAAGTGTGCTGACAACCTCGTATTTGATGACCTGACCAAAATAACTGTTTGGGATAAGAATGGGCACCTGTCCTGAATGATCATTTTCTGGTGATTCTATCCATCTTCAATAAACATTATGGTTGCTGAGGCTTTAAAGAGAAACTTCCTCTTCATTTGCTAGGGCATATAAGAGTTGTCAAAGAAAATTGGGATATCTCACTAAGCAATTGTCACGTCATAACTAATGGGCATAGAATTGTCAGCCATTCAGTAAGGTTTTATTTACGGATTAGGTAAGCAAACGTAAAATGAAATTTTCATTCTCTGAGTGAGAATGGTCTTAATATACACATCTCCTGGATTCAGGTACAGTGCACTCTCCCGATAACGACATGGCTCGGGACCAGAGGTGCATGTCGTTATCGGGAACATGTCGTTATTCGGAGATTTTCAAGATGGCAGAAAAAGGGGTGTGGTTAGACCCTTAGAATGTAATGTACCAACCATAGTGGGTGATCAGTGATCGGACTTTCCAAACATGTAAAATACACGAAGTGTGTGTGTGTGTTGTGTGTGTTGTTTTGTTTTTTTTGTTTGTTTTTTTTGTTGTTGTTGTTTTTTGTGTGTCATTTTCCCTCTGTCGACATCTTGGGGTGCGTTATTGTTCTCGGGTGAATACAATCGATTCAGCGGTCAGCGATGTGATGACTGACTCATTTAATGCGCGTCACCCTTTTTGTTCCGACGACAATAGACACAGGTGTGTTTTCATTGGCCGATAACAAAGCGATCTCATTGGCCGATAACAAAGCGATCTCATTGGCCGATAACAAAGCGATCTCATTGGCTATGAGGTGCCTCTGGTAGGACATTTCATTGGTCGGAAAAGAAGTGTTTTTATTGGCTCAGAGCATGAAATGAAACTGACCGGAAACAATATTTTAGCTATTTTTATTTTTGTATCTAGCAAAGTCACAGCCGATTATTGCTAACTCAATGTCGTTATCCGGAGAGTGGTCTAAAAAGTATGTCGCTATTTAGAGAGTTTTATTACTAATAACATATAGTAAAAAAATCGGGAACGTGGGTCAATGTCGTTATCGGGAGAATGTCGTTATTCGGAGATGTCGTAATCGGGAGAGTGCACTGTACTGTGATAGCACATGTAAACAACCTCAGCAATAGACCAAAAAAAAAAAAGTGAAAAAATACTCAAACAGTATCAAATATGCATCTAGAAAATTTATTGGAAGCTGAAAGCAGTTATTTACAAGGGGAAGGCCTTCAGTTATATTGGTGCCCTTGCAGTTTTGAGGACTCACAGTATAAATGTCTCTTTTGTCAGTTTGACTTGAGTGGAAAAATCAAACCAAAAGGGATATGGAATTGTGGCTTGAGTTGAATTCAGCAACTAAAGTGTTAATTAAACAGTGTTGACTTAGAACTGTGTGTATTTGTGTCCACAGATGCCCTGGTCCACAATTGAAGCTGTGGGAGACCAGAGTGGTTACGTGACAGCCATCACTTCTCATCTCAAACTGAACATTCCCATCATCAGGGATAATCTAGTCTCTTCTCGCAAATACTTCACACAGTTTTGTGTCAAGTTCGCCAAGTGAGTGATGTCAAATGGACAGAAGTTATGGGGATGAAGCACTGAGCCTTACAGAGTTGACTTAAACAGATAACAGATTGAACAGTGTTATTGTAGAGTTAGTACAGGCAGGGCGTGGGGTGAGAATGGAAAAATCAGTATCCTTCTATTCGCTAGACAGAATTGAGAGAGAAGAAATAGCTTTGACTGATGAAAACATTTGGCTAAAACTGATGTATGTTTTTATTTTTAAAGTATTTGAGACCACCTAGGTGAGAAAGTGCTGTTCAAATACATCTATTATTATTATTATTAGGGTCATGTCATGGATTTATTCATCGCACAGTTGTTAATTTGTATAATTTGTGAACTGAGTCATAACATGAAGACATAACAAAGAACAAAAAAATTTTCTTGTTAAGTTAAGAGAAGGGGTGAGATATTCTCATGAAACCAGCATAATGGAGCAAGCAAGCTAGTTGAAAAACTTGTTGAAAATTATATATCATACCGATTGATAATTGTGGTAGAAAGTAAAGTGGTCAAAGTGGTTGTAAAACTTTTGTCATCAATAAGGAGTTAACATTGCTCTCTCTTATTCTGGCACGAAGACTTTTGGTATGTAGGAACATGATTGTAAATCTGCAATGTTCTTCCTTCCACAGCTCTTTCATCCCCAAGTTTGTCGGTACTTTATATCGGTGTCGACCCACTAGCACTGTGGCTGCAGAACAGGTAAGTGGCATCACCATCACTGTGAATAGTAATGGGTGTAATGGTTGGACCTTTGTTGCAGCTATATATTTGCATTCTCTTTTGCATGTAGACCTAGTCAGTAAATCCTGTAGGGCATGACAAAGATACTCCTGGGTTGAACTTCAGTAAAACCTAAAGTCCATATTACATCAGATTTGATAAGTTCTCTCCGATGGTATTACTGCAGTTGCAATAACCACTGCATGACACCTAATTAATTATTGACTGTTGTATATTGAGAATGGCAGGTTAAAGGTTATGTATTGTCAGTCACATGTTGGAACCTTGTGAAAACTAAGAGGTTTTTGTTAGGGGACTACAGTCAAATTCACCTTTCACCTAGGCATTGTCCACCCACTGCAGGATGTAGCCCTCCGACAATGCTTTCCATTCTCTTCTGTCTGTTGTTTTCCTCATCCATGGTGTTCCTCCTCTCTTTGTAATGTCGTCCTTCCATCTTCTTCCTGGTCGTCCTCTTGTACTTTTTCCTGTCCTTGGCCACCATTCAGTGCAGCGTTTTGTCCACCTATTGTCATTCATCCTCCCCACATGTCCCGCCCAATTCCACTTTTGTTGTAGCATGAATTCCACTACATCTTTTAGTTTTGTTTGTTTGAGTTTGTCATCGTATGTCTTACAGTCCGATTTTTCTTTCCATTGCTCTCTGGGTAGTTCTTAGTTTATCGTGAGCTGTTTTGTGATCAGCCATGTTTGACAACCACATGTAATCGTTGGAAGAATGCATTGATTGAATACTTGCTTCTTGAGGGTCATTGGCAGTCTGTAATTCAGGAATATCTCTCTGTTTTTTCCAAAACAACTCCATGCTGCTCCTATTCTGGTGTTTAATTCAGTTTATAATCTAATTACAAAGCCAAATTGAGGAAATGCTGAGTTAGTTCAATGCTCAGACATGGCTTTCTATGTGAAATGCTGCGGTCCCCTGACAACAGGCAACGAGTTGACTGTCAATGAGGTTCAAACGACTGATTGACAGTAAGATATTTGGTACTTCAGTAATGTGAATAATATATATATATATTTTTTTTAACATTGTTTCTATTCAGTTATTACTGGACACCCACAGTTTGAAAACTGTCCTATTGGAGCTCCCAGGACTGGGATCCCAAGTTTCACGCAAGGCCCCAGCAAGGTATGGTGTGTTGTGAAAAACTATAATGGCAACGCATTTGGTATCATGGTACAAAACAGTAGAAAGATATCAGTGAAAAGTATTCAGTTAACTTTTCCCTTCATAGTCCTTAATCCTAGAGTCTTTTCTGCATCCTAAAATGTTTTCAATTTTGTTTATTTCCAATCCCATTGGAAATAAAGTTAATTTCTCATAGATTTGTTGTCTACTTTTAAGAAAAGGAACACCTCATTGATCAATTTAGAATGCATTTATCTAAATAAAATTTATATCAAAATCAGAGAAATGAACAAAGTTCATGAGAGTGTACACTGTTTTTTGAAATTTTTTTTATAATGAATTTGATTATATCTTTGACCATTCCTCTGTGTTGGAAATCTGCAGACTTCCCTTAGTTCTTTATATAATGGTAATCAAACTAATTTTATAATTTTATATTGTTGGTTTTCCTTCATGGTCATTCCGGTATTTCTCATCCAATCTTTGGCTGTTGCATTTTCTGAAGTTGGTATGAATTGTCTTACCTCATTATTATTGTTAAAACTTTTCTGCTGTTGCATTTTCTTAGGTTGTGACAAATTTTCTTACCTCATCGTTATATTTTAAACCTTTTGCTGAGGTTGTTATAAATTCTCTAACTTGACCATTCTTCTTTTAACTTTATTTGCCTCATTTTTCTGTCCTCATCTGTTTTGTAATATCTGTCCCCTCTACTTTTCCAGCTACACCAAGATTGTTGTCAAGGGCATGACTAAGGCTGAGATGATCCTAAAGGTAAGTTGAACTGACAAACATTAAATTAATGTTTTAACGCAGCGGAAGTTCCATGAAGAAATGTTAAAATATTCAAAATTGTATTTGAAATTTGAGAAACATTGAGATACATTTCCATCATTTTCAATACATTGTTGGATGCTTTTCGTCAGTACTGTAAAGCTATGCATGCACATGCAACTTTGTTGCATTGCAGTCTTCACAGTCACTTCACATTTTTTTAACCATGAACTTCCCAGGGCCTGCCCAGAAAACTACTTCAGCTGTCCCAGCTCTTAACAATTCAAAGACCTTCATTAAAAACTGCAATTACACACTCAAATGTTCCTCGGTCACCCTCCAAACAATATTTTCGTAAAGAAAAATGATTTACCTTTCAGATGGTAACAAATTCAATTAACTTTATGTTCAACGAAGTGGTTAAAAAAAAAAAAAAGAAAGAAAATAGAAAAACAACCAAAAAAATGGGAATTTTACTTAAAAAATTCCCCACGTGTTTTATTGCATCATATTTCGATTCGGCAAAAAATAAACAGAAGTAAAACTTAACCTTCTGGTTATCATGGCAACGGCTATTCAGACCCAATTATTATGGTCCAAATGGCCATTTTTTACTATAGGTGTGTTATAATGGGCATTATGGGACATGTCACCAGTGGGCGATGCGACAGGATACGGGAAGTTAATGATTAAATCTAAATGAATGAATGGAGATGCACACACGTGGGAGACAGAGGCGCACTGCAAAGTCAACATGAAACCAAGACACAACTGGGACATGCAAGCAAGTGGCATGTGCGCGATTAGCCTTAAGTTGTTGCTTCGGAAGCGATTCTGTGTGTCTCTCTACAACTCGCCATGACTTCATAAGAACGTTTTTTTTCCTTCACAAATTTCAGGTTGTGATGTCACCCCAGCACCCACCTCAAGGTTTTGTGGATAACTTTATCCGCTTATTAGCTGACTCTGATATAAATGACTTTCAAAGAGTTCTGGAAATGAAGGTGAGTGAGCACTGAAGATTGAAAACATTCAACACATTGTTGCTTTAGAAAATGTTTGAGGTCACTCCAGGAATGAAGTCACAGCATTTTGGCTTTAACCTAATACTGCCTAACCAATTTTCATGAGTCAACATCCTTTTTGCCTAAGCAAAGGGCACTAGCCTAATTTTGGAAATATTTACTTCTTGAAAATTAGGATAAAATATTTAACACGTGCAAAGTTTGAGTTCTTGTTTCTGTATCACTGTCACCATGTTCATGTAAATCTGTCTCATTTGAAGTCCTTGTTTCAGCCTTCACCTCCCAGATAAATTTTCAATTGTTAAAGTGCCCAAAATGCCATGGTGACATACACTAACTTTGAGAAGGAGGTAGAAAGGGGATGGAATCTTTCCGTTTTGACAAGGAAGAAGATCAAAGTATCTAAAGTTGTGTGTATAGAGTTATTTCTGGTATTGAAAAACCATAGTTGCCAGAAATGGTTGAAAATGGTGCTTCATGGTGTGCTAGGCAGGACTTCTTGCAGTTTTGACAGGACTTCATGGTGCATAAGGCAGAATTGGCTTAAAGTGAGCCTAATGTCCAGAAAACTCTTGAAAATACAGTGTCCAGTATGGCCCTTCATGGTGTGCTAGATAGGGAGACAGACCCCCCCCCCCCCCCCCCCCCCGCAGTTTTGACAGGGCTTCTTGGTGCATTAGGCAGAACTGGATTAAAGTGAACTAACATCAGTGTTTGTTTCTGCCTTCGTTAGGCTTGTTGGTGGTTTTGTCTGAAATTGACTTAGTACTCTTTGATACAACCAGAACGTAAATAAGACAACTACCATGGCTATTCGTTTTTAAATTAATGATCCACATTTTAAATTAAGCACACAGAATTTGACTATTATTTGTGTTGAAATTTCTGTTGCTTGAAAATATACATTTAATCGAAGTTCAAAATAATTTGTTTTTTCATTCCTGAATATTAGAAAAAGAATGTTCTAGAAATTTTGGGGAGTGATACAAATAGTTCATTTGTTTTGACTGTTGCTGACTTGCAGGGCATGCGACGCAGTGATCAGAGCTCCTTGCTGGAAATGTTCAGGGCGCGTATCCCAGTGTCCTCCTTGCTGGCCCAGACAAGTCAAGGTGGACTCGCCCCGTCTTCCACTAGCGGACCCATTAATCAACCGACCACCCCAGAGCCCGAGTCCAGCCGGATACGAAAGCTTGAGAAATTAATTAAGAAAAGATTATAGTAGAACTGGACATTTCAGTCTGTGCAATAAGATCATGTATTGTTGCAGGATGTTCAAGATCTCTGTCACTATTCAATCAGACACCACGGCTAAGCTGAGAAATGTCAGTTTAGGCCTCTGCTAAGCTAAGAAATGTCCGTTTTGGCCCCCACTAAGCTGAGAAATATCAGTTTAGGCCCCCACTAAGCTAGTGAAATTAGAATTATCTTAGATGCAAGTCTTATTGTTGTTGTCACTAATACTGAGAGCACTCATCTCACTTTTTAAAAAAGACATAAAATTTCAATCAAATGTCTATCAAACATTTCATTATACATTTCCAGTAATGGGAAAGCCAGTCAAATGTGTCCATGAATTAAAAGTAAGAAGTATATATAGAATGATCATTAAATTTACCTAGTATTTTGAGGCCTGTTTAATTTGGAAAGCAAAGCCATATTTCTGAAATTGGAAAGTGTTAAAAATGGCCAGCAGAATGATATATGGAAATTTCAGTCCTGTTGTATAGAAGTTCACTCACCAGAATCTGAGTGTATTTTACTGTTGTGCAGATTTTTCAAAGTTTATGTACAGAATGCTGGTGACGGTTGTTCATTACAGGACTGAAAAAAGTCATTAAGCACACAATGATGTTTACCAGAATCAAAATTTGTTCTTAATGGCCTGTGAATGCAATAGGATTTAGGAGTCTGTTGTTGGTTTCATATGCAAAACTAACAGTTTTAGAAAACTGTCCTGCATAAACAGAGAGTGTACGGCTTCATCATGACACAGCTCATAAAGGTTAAGTTACCACGAAGAAATATGAGAAAGTTGTGTCAACTGTCAGTTTCATATAAACCCTCTGCTCACTGCTGGAACCAGATGGGCGAGGGGTTGCTTATGATGGGCAAATGTGCAATTGTTTTTATTATCTAAGTTTAAAATTCTGGGAGATTTTCAAACTTTCCATGATGGATTTCTGTTTGTTCTTGCTTCAGTTTTGTGCTGACAGTATAATTTATTCACTGTGAAAAACATAATAGAATTTTTTGTCTGACTGAGATGAATGTCTGTTCTACATCATTGTATAGTCTATTTTTTCTTTTTCATAATCCTGTATGAATTTGCATGTTGAGGAGTTGGGGAAATTATGTAATAAACATTCCATATTAAATTTATGATTTAGTCTTAATTCATTTGCTGTCCTGTCCCAGAAAAGAGAAAGTCTGATGGTGGAAACGTTTTCTAAATGTGGGATCTTCCAAGATCTCAAGCCCCACATAGTATGAATCGGCTTCATACATCATTGTGGCTGAGTAACTTATGTACACATGTATATCCAAGTCACCATTGTGCAGCTACACCCAAATCACGTAATACAAGAAACCCCAGGTCACTTATGTACACAGGTATACCCAAGTCACTTATATTACACAGGTGTCCCTAAGGCACTTATATACCCATACACCCAAGTCACTTATGTACACATACCCAAGTCATGTGTGTACACATGTATACCCAAGTCACTTATGTACACAGGTATTCCTAAATCGCTTGTGTGCGCAGGTATACCCAAGTCACTAGTGTACACACGTATGCTCAAGTCACTTATGTCATGTGCACTGGAATACCAAGTCACTTATTTAAACAGGTACCCCCAAATCACTTATGTACACAAAATATGCCCAGGTCACTTGTGCACACAGGTATACCCAAGTCACTTATATTCACAGGAGTGCCCAAGTTACCAATGTTCACAGGAATAACCAAATCAGTCATATACACACGTACACTCAAATCACTTATGTACACAGATACCCCCAAGTCACCAATGTTCACAGGTGCAACCAAGTCACCTATGAACACAGGTACACCCAAGACATTAAAATGTACTCAGTTACAACCAAGGTCGCATACGAACAAATGCACCCAAGTCGCATAGATCTACATGTACACGAGAAAACCCAAAGTCAATTAAATACACAAGTACAATCAAGTCATGTTTAAATTGCTAATGCTAATACATGGCAATGGTGGGAAAATCAAACAGTTAAAAATTTCGAATACATTCATTGGCATCAGGTGTTTTCCACTTTTGCTTTGGTATTTCCTGGGGGACATTTTACTGACGGTCTAAACATTGCAAGATGCCAATATCGCGCTGTACATGTATTAAAATTATACATGTTCATACATATGGTTACTGTATATTTTGATCCACATAATCGCAGCTTCGAAATGTTGACAGGAGGTACAAAAATATGATATGATGAAAGGTTGGCTCCCAAATGTTTGAATTCCAAGAAATGGATTATATGACTGAAAATTCAACACTCCAGATATAATCTTAATATTGTTTACATTGTAGCATTGACTAGCATGGCTGGGATGATTTGTTATATCGATAATTGGCAACCAGAATGTTTTATGTCCAAAACAGTCAAATTGAGAAAAACGAGTTTGAACTTCAGAACCTTAATGAAAATTCAAATAATTGCAATAACTTCAACAGGGTCACATGAATAGTTTTATTGGATTATGCAATGAAGTCACACACGCTGTCTCGGATATCTACTGGCCTTTAAGAGCATTGCATAACATTGGACATAACATATTCTGATTGATAAACCTCGATGTGTTTATAGGCGAAATAGTGTTTCTTTGAAATCCGAGTTGGATGGATAGAACTTAGAAGCATTCATTAATGATAATATAATAATGTACATGTAAATGGCTCTGTGCAAAGTGACCATAAAACAGCTACCCACAGTGATAGTGCCCCCCCATCCCTCCCTATACACAAACATCACACAGAATCCCATTTTCCACCATTACTTTGACATAATTATGATATGGCATGAAGCCATTTAGGACCAATCGGAATCGCTTAATCTAGTGTCCAAGAATATTTACAACACTTGTTTGCATTTTGATAAAAGTCCTTTGTCTGAAGACACTGGAACGAAATGCAAAAAACTTCCATACAACCATTTAATTCTTTCTTTATATCATGCTGTTGGCTCCTAGCCGCCAGTAATCTTGTACGAGATCACCGCTGTAAAATGAACCACACCGAATCTTTAATGGCAACCCATCTTTGTGAACATACATGTCTTGGACAAAACATGTCAATATGTTTATGGAAAAGACATCACACTGACGACCGAAGCCTCTGGGTGGACGTAATCACAGTCACACAGTTACACACTCCTCTTTAGGGGGGTGTCATACTGAGTCCGGGGTGACACAGTCAGCTTCTGCCATTATTTCTTCGGTGTATATTTTACTGGCACTGACTGGCCGTGACGTTCCGGGCTTAATATATATATATATATATGATACTGTCCTTACAAAAGGGAAGAGCACATGATACAAGGCATGGTTGATAAACCTTGCACAGGACATGTCTGGTCATGGACGTGATTGTATGTATTACAGTGTAGTAGGTGCTTCTCTGGACTAATTAAGTCATATAAGTGACTATTGACCAGATTGTCCTATCGGTATTTTTCATCGCCACGCGCCTACGTTACAGAAAAAGGAAATCAAAATTAAAAATGAACAACAACAGCAACAAAAAAAAAGCCCATTCATTTCAGTTCTTGCAAATCTTAAGTCGCTTATTACAGCCGTGAACAGCTAATTATACCCGCGGCGGTCATTAACTACATGTGTAAAACATCGTTGGTTGTTTCAATTCCTTGCCAGGTCCAAGAAAGAAAGGAAATAACGATGACAATATTTGCTTATCGTCAGATAATAGTGGTAACAGCCGACACATTCAGTTTTGACTTCGATAAAAATTCAAGGGGATTTTTTTGTTTTGATTTGCCGAAACTCGCATCTAGCAGTCGACACCGACGAGCTCCACAATTAGATTTGGAAATATTCTGGAATCGCCGAACTTTGCGTCATGGCTGCAGTCTGTGTCAGTTCTAAAATAGATAGGACATAGACGCTTCGGGCTGTGTCGGTTTCTCCGGAAATTTCCGAGAATGCGCCATCTTGGTATTACTGTAGATCCCGATCAGTGTTCCCAGATTGGGCGGGAAACCGCGGAATTGGGCTGGTTTTGTTCGTGATTTGCGGGTATTTTTTTTTCCGTGTGCGGGTTTGCTAGTTTTGGGCTGGTTTTGGAAGAGCCGTTAAGCTGGAAAGGAAATTACAGTTTTGATTGAAAAAATCATGAAACCATTTTTTGGGGACAGTCTCTGTGCACAGAGTGATAAAATTCTGGCCTTTGCTAGGCTTGCCTCTTGGTTTCAGCAAGACTGCCAGTGCCAGATTGTGTAACTGTGGGCGATGATGCCTATGCCATAGACTAGCATACAGCGTTTCCAAGATGGCGGAAGGCTAGCAGTAGACGAAATTGAGGTCACGCTAGAACGATGTTTCGTGACGTCACACAATGGGAATGTCCCGTCTGGTTTATCCCTAGTCTTTGGTTCTAAATAGAAATAACGCGACCGTATTTCTTGTTCGTTCCAACTCCACTTCTTGCACGACTTGAGAAATTCGATTTTAAACGTTGGCGGCTTTAGATTTATGACAAGGAGTTAGAATAAACCGGAACTGTGAAACAGTTTGATAAGCGCCACACCGCATTTTAAATAAGTGGCAAAGTGCGCATTATGTTATACCTCTTCTATACCTCTTCTATATATATAGACCTACCAACTGTCCCTTATTCTAAAAGGGTGTCTTGTGTTTAGAGTGTTGGGAAGGGCGTGGGGAATATTTAAAAGAAAAAGAAAAGTCTGCCAGATTTAATTTGAGGATCAAGGCTACTTCAATACAAGGCAAGTCAGCGGTGTCAGCATAAGCATTATGCTAACTTACGTCAGGTACGATTATGTGACCGGTGGAGTCTACTGCAGTGTTTTTGGTTTGATGTTTTCCTTTCTAGAGAAATCATAACTAAGTGACAGTTTCAGCTTGCCTATCCAGGGCATGAGTTAACCTGGCACCGGCGCGGTGTCATAGTCGGTTTCATGACGAAGGGGCGAATAGATAACAACATGATGATATATATATCTATTCGCCTCTCCGTCGTGAAACCGACGATTTATTGAAGTGATCATTTAGCTGGCAGATCTGAGTGTGCAACATTTGAAGCTTTTACGCACACATTTACTATTGAGTGAAGAGTATGGAAAATGAGCGCTGCGGTGATGTAAATTTTCCTTTTTATTAACACAGATAAAAGATACGCACAATTATAAAAAAAAAGGAAGCGGATATGGACAATGCATATCTGTACAACGCACACAATTCAATGGCGTAGAACACACACCGCAATACTATATTACTGACCTTGTTAATTTGCATAGTTTTTAAAAATACGAATGGCTTAGTAGCAAAACAATCCGACTTCTGCTTGGAGATTGCGTGATCTGCGCTAATAATATACTTGAGTGTACGTCGATCACCAATGGCTACCTCAGCCCCTTTTCGCCTGATTAGTCAATCTGACTACCGCCCATGATCCAAACTGACTAGACCCGCACGTCCCCAGGTCCATCTGACTATTCCATGTGTTTTGAAATTCGTGAACACCATACCAAGTTTTGTTTCGGCAAACCTTCACCAGACGCGCCTTTGGTAAACATGCTGTACGGATATGCACTGTCCATATCCATACAACATGTTGTACGGATATACACTTCCAAAAAAATACGAACTTTACGGCCAGCACTAGCAAAAGAAGGGACATCTGAAAAGAGTTTTGAGGCATCTTTCACCGGAAAACCAAAGAAAATGATGGGGTTTTGAGAGGCCACCCAGACGCCCTGGGATGTCCCATAGCCTTATTTCTAAATTCGCATCTCTGTATAAAGCCGGGCTGGGACTATGGTCTCTCCCTCGAACGTGGCAAAGCCTACTGATAAGGAAGTCCCCGCCAACTAATGTCAACATTCTTCAGCTCAATCGGCCCTGAAATCTCAGACAGAGCTCCAACAAACAGCTGATCTCTTTCAGCCGGCCAGAAAATAGAAATCACCTTAGAGAATTCGAAACTTTTATACAGCAGCCATTAAAAAAGATTCCTCGCTAAATCCCGTCCAATTCTCGCGTGACCTGCAAGCGTCGGCTAGCAGCGCGTGGTGGACGTGACGAGAATCCGTAAAACGCTGCAGATCACCGACTTAAACCGGAGTTGTCAACACGGCGGTGGTAAAACAGACTGTAATTGACACCCGCGGGTCGCGATGAACGCTGATTGGTCAGAGCTGTAAATCTAGGGCTACTGGTGCTTGCAAGACTGGCTTAACTCCCCTCATCTGTGTTAGTTCTCTTCCTTATTGAATATTACACGCAAAATTTTTGGCCATAAGAGGTCTTGTCCACAGCATCCTCTCCGCTCCGCTATTTTACGGAAAATGACGCATGACAAAGTAAAATACACTTTGCCTGTGTACACTTGTCCACAGCATCCGTTCTGCTCCGCTCCTCACTGCTATAGAGGCAAAGAGTCTTTTACTTTGTCATAATGTCATTTTCCATAAAATAACGGAGCGGGTGCTGCATCCAAGACCACTAAGTTAGAGTGACAAGAATTTTATGTGTAGAAATATGAACAATAATTACATGAATAACAGCATTGTGTTGGAATATCTGGCAACGTCTTCACTGGGGCCATGACTAGCCTCTGGTTTGAACGAAACTTTCTGGAAGAGCCTAAATCAGGATGTAGCCTTGTTTGACAGAAGATTCTCTTCCTCTGAGGATCTGCCGTGGCCTCGCTTTCACAAGAGTTTGAATTCTGTTTTTCTATTGACACCACAACACATTAAAAAAAATTTAAATGAAGGATGAAGGACGGACACAAAATAAGACAGAAAAATCAGCGACAGGACTGTCAATTAAAAACAACAACAACAACAACAAAAAATTCAGTTCAAGTGCAAACGGTATTTACCATAGAAGCAAGCTCACACGTGGTTAATGAATCAACAAACGTGACCTAAAAATGAAAATAACTACATATACTTCTAAAGAATTTCAGTTTTAATATACAACTATACTAAAACAACTGTAACAACAGAAGCTTGACCCAATGGTAAAACCTAGACTACTATTTCAAGGGGAGCAAACACTAGCTCTGTCCTAAACCGGGAAGATTATGTCCCCTTCTCAGCTTCCTTCAGGAGGGCAGTGATGACGAGTCTCCAGGGACGGCAATAGAACGCATCAGTCTGTGGGCTCAAGCTGCTAACAAGATAGAATCGGGTTCACACCAGTAATGGGATTTCCCTCCCCCCCCCCCCTTTTTTTGATGTTATTTTGTTTGAGATCGTGAAAAAAAAAACTATCGCTGGGATGATAGAGTGTTGGTTGGCGCGCTGAGAAATTGGCATGGGGATAAAGGCTGAAGAGAAGGCAATAGTGGCGCTGGCGGACATACATGGACCTGCCAACCGTCCCCTCATTTGACAGGACTGACATGCACATTTACCGTGTCGGGAGGGATGTGAGCCTTTTTTTTGTGTGGTTTTTTTTGTATGTTTGCAAAAAAAGTATTTCCAGCCAGGTTTGAGGATAGAAGCCAGTCTTTGTTTGCGGAGGTTCCCTGTCTTTTGGCATTTGCACCATTTCCTTTGTTTTTATTTCTCGCTTGTTCTTGCGTTTTGTGTGTTGTTGTGGTAAGGATTCGCATTTACCATTATTTTTTTTTTTTCTGGGCAGGCGGCCTTGTTAGGCCTGCTTTTTCTCGACTTTCAGCTGCTCACGGGCCCTCCGAGTTTTTCGCCCTTGTCCGAGAAGACCAGGTGCTCGATCCCACCTACCACAGGATCAGGGTTTCACAGGTCTCGATAGGACCGCCCACGATGACAGTTTACACATTACACTATTGTGCACAGAGTGCATTATGCGATCTGTCATGTGTTTTACAGTGTTTTGTATATTTTGTGTTCTCCTTTATCATGGAAATCATGATTAACTGGCAGTTTCAGTTTGCCTTTTTTTTTTTTCTTGGACAAGAGTTCACTTGCTCCCGCGAGGTGTCACTTACTGAAGTAATAATTTGGTTAGCAGATCTAGCAATTTCACCGACCAGTCAATCAGCCAATCACAGAGTAATCTTAACAAGACGCACTCTGTTACGATAAAAGTGCAACATAATTTTATTGAAAAAATTCAAAGCGAGATGTTTTCTACACAAGCATTATCATCCAATCAGCAAAGAAAGAAGGGATCCTGGTGCCAACAATTCAGAACGAACGTAAATGTTTTAGAATTCAATCGTGCACTGAAGTTTGAATGCAAAGGTATGTTTGGTTTACTGCTCACTTCCCCAATGAAACTGCACTTTTATTAAGCATTTCAGAAGAAAAAAGAATTACATGTATCAAAGAAAGAACGCAAAACAGTGTTTTTTAACGTGCGTTAACTTCTCGAATATCCTCTTAACTAATCTAAACTGGCGCATGACGTCCACGACTAATGTGTCATTTTCCCAGAAAGTTTAACCCCACCACCCCTCCTCCCATGCGCATTTATGCCAAAACCGTAGATCGACGCCCCTGAAACCACAGGCGGTCTATAGTATATGTAGCAGACAACGATTTTTGTCTATGACCCGACTCGTGAATCACTTTAATTACGTGTATACATGTACATACATGTCAATACAAAACACATGTCGTAAAATTGGATAGAAACTTATTTTTATCTTTATTTTAACCTCTCTTCGCTAGAAAAAAAAAATCTAGGCTGTGGTTTCCCATGCACAAGATCTATGCATGTACAAGAGAGGCTGATGACATCATTGCCCCGTCATTCCAGTCGGACCCCAACTTTTCCTGTGCCTCTCCAGAGGGAAAACTTTCACTCAAGAAACCATCTGTAGGAATACAAGTTTGTATTGCATATATCAATACTCTAATAATAGATATGATTGATCAACGATAATAGTATCGTAATAGTACTTGACATCACCGCACCATCTTTCATCAGTAGATAATCGACAGTTTGGAGACTAGTGTACTATCACATCTTAGATCATCTGCAGACACTAAAAAGTTAAAATTCCTAAGATGTCCTTTAAAACCATGGGTAAAAAATCTTTTTCAAGGGCCTCAGATTTGGGATTCTCTGCCTCTGTCTTTCAGACAAACTGAAAATTGTATGACTCTTAAACGCCAGCTGAAGAGTCATATTTTTATACTCTGAACGTCTATCTAGTTTTTTTTTTAGTTGTTGCTTTCTTTTGTTTTGCTGAGTATGCCTGTGAATTGTGTGTGTGGCTGATATGATATAACTATTGTAAAGCGCTCGGAGCCTGGTTATTAACGGGAGGAAGCGCTATATAAATGTTATGTCTTATTATTATTATTACTATTAGTGTAACACTTAACCAGCTTTCTAAGCACCAGGATTTATTTTATCGACAGGCCGACCGACACTTCCAATCAACTGTCCAACCAAGTAAAAAGTAACTATGTCATTTATATAATGAACGTGCAATCAGTCAATCATTCAGTCAGTTATTACAGCCAATCTATCAACTAACTATACTCTGTCAAAATTAAAGCAAGAAGAACAAAAAGGCAGCTAAAACCTATCCACCATGCCGTATATCGATCAAGCAAGCAATGTTATTGACAACCAACAAAGGGGGCTCACCCATGTGTGACACTGAATGTCGCTGAAGATCATACTCGTGAGTGAACTCTAACCCACAGATATCACATGACATTCGCTTGTCTCGCGCATGCGTGCGTCTCACGTGGCTGTCATGGGCGGCATGGGAGGCGAATGCTTTCCCGCAAAACTTACACTGGAAATCAAAACTGGGTATTAGCAAAAAGGAAAATGAGAGACACAGAGAGAGAGAGAGACAGAGACAGAGGCAGAAAGAGAGACAGAGAGGGAGAGAGAGAGAAAAACTGATACCGATAAATTTTCATCTTTCTTGAAAAGCTATCCAAGAATACGAGGACGACATCAGCAGAGCTAACACACAGATGAGAAAGGTGGAACTTGAACACTAAATGTGAATGGATGTGGCGAATCGATCAGGCTGAAGGTAACATTTATATACCTCTTTAAGAAATGAAAATAAAATATTTCTAAGACGATTTCAAGCAAAATACTTTAATTGACTGCAGGAAACAGGCTAATCTTTCACTTTATAAGCAAATCTCAATTTCCATTGGCAAAAAGTCCCCCGTTTCCTTTTCTCAGGAATTTTGTATTTCACCGTAGGCCCGATTTCGCCTGATCTACTCACAAATATAGAATAAATCTCACAGGCCTAAGATTTCTAGCCAGTAAACTACCAAAGAAATCATTATGCAGGATGATATTGACACATCCACTCGTCCTTGCTTTCACCAAAAAGTTTGCATTCTTTCTTTTTTTTTTTTCTTTTTCTTAAATCCTGCCAAATTCTGGTGAAAGAATAAGTACTGTATGAGAGTGTGTCAGCAATGTTTACCAGGGGTTTTCATGTGTACAGAAACGGCAACGAAAGCGACAAAAACTCCTACAAGTGGCGAAATAGAGAGGATGTTGTCATGTGTATGGAAACACTCTTTCTCTTGAATACTTGATGGATTTTTGACGTTTCCATTTCTATGCATATGAAAACACGGCTTAACGGTGAAAACATGGACTGTGGGTGTCATACCTTAAATGGTCTTTCTCCGGAATGTTGTCGAATGTGCGTTCTGAGGATGCTGGAGGCGGTGAATGACTTGTTGCAATAGACACATTTGTAAGGTCTTTCTCCACTGTGGACCTGTCACATACAAGAGATGGTAAACATTCACGGGGGTGAGTATGTTTTTTTTTTTCTGAACAGATTTTGCATCCCCAAATTCGAGGGTTAATAATCAGAATGCGTTATGTCCTGTTTTATTCGTTGCTCCTAAATATACATATCTGTATATATCCAAGACACTAGGTGTGCGACTTTATTTCATAAAACTATTCATATGACCATATTGAAGTCATTGCAAATACATTTGAATTTTTATTAAAATTACACATTTCAAACTTGTTCTGAGTTTGATTATTTTGGACATAAAACATTCTAGTTGCCCCCCCCCCCCCTCTCTCGATTTGATAAAGCAAAGAAGAAAAGCATCCTCAGCTTTTAATGATATAAATTCAATTTTTTTTACAACTAAAACTCCGATGACACCAAAATTATATTTTTGTCGAAGACTTTAAATGTACATGCATTTGAAGCGCCTGTCGTGAACCATCCAAAAGATACGCAATTAAGTATACTCGATCTTGGCAATTTTTGACACCTCCTCTCTCTATCTACGCCTATCAAACGATTGGCCTCACCCCTCTACCCTCTACCCACCTTCAAGACTTTAAATGGCATATTGCATGAATTTTGTTCCAAAGCCCCCCCCCCCCCCCCCAATCCCATTTTATTGGAGCACGTGCACTTCAAGGACCCCCCCCCCCCCCCCTCGTACGTGTTTTGATCATCATGAATAGAACGACTTAAATATTAATTGCTTTCAAGACACCAGAAAGCTGAATTTTAACTTTTAACATTAATGTTAAAAATCTTCACAAACCCAGTTCAACATTTTGTGTGTTGTGGTCATACCCGCACCTACGCCCACTTACCCTCATGTGTTTGTTGAGACTGGAGGACTGACTGAAACTTTTACCACATACAACACATTTATGCGGTCTGTGCTTCTCATGGACGTGCAGAACGTGAATTCTCAAGCGATCTTTTTTCTCGAATGATCTGAGGAATACATCGTGTTCAGTGTATGGTAAGGTACCTTCCTTTTTCCCATCTATCTACCCATTCATTAACCCACCCGTCCGTCCATCCATCCACCGATCCATCCATCCATCATGTGAATGAATATTAATTTATAGCCATCTCCGCTACCAGACCATCCACGCATAGTGCCCTGGGTATTTTTCACCACCACACTATCACCACTGCAGTCACTACCATCACCACAGCCACCACTACATTGGCCACCACTATCACCGTGCGACCATTACCATTACCATCATCGCCATCCCTACCATGACCTCTACCATCAGCACCAGTATGACCGTACCACCATCGCCACACTACCATGACCACCACCACAACCATCACCAAGACCACCATTACCATCGTTACCACTATCACCGTACCACCACCATCATCATCCCTACCATGACCATCACCACCACCACCATCGCCATCATCATAACAGTCATCACCACCACTGTCACCTTACCACCATGATCACCACCTCCACCACCATTACCATCACCAACACCACCACCAACACCATCACCACCACTATCACCGCTACTACCACAAGCTGTAGAAGATTACATTGGACTCACCTGTTACACAGTTGACAAGGGAATTTCCTGTCTCCCTGGTCCACACACCTGGTGTACTTAAGATGTTTGTCTTTGTAGTATTTGTAGGTAAATACTTTCCCACAGTGTTCACATTGGTATCCCGTGCCAGCTGGAATCAATCAATCAATCAATCAATCAATCAATCAATCAATCAATCAATCAATCAATCAATCAATCAATCAATCAATCAATCAATCAATCAATCAATCAATCACTCAATCAATCAATCAATCAGTCAGTCAGCTAGCCGGCCAACCAACTCATCAATCAATCAATCAGTCAGTCAACTAGCCAACCAACCAACTAACTCATCAATCAATCAATCTGTCAATCAATCAATCAATCAATCAATTATATAGTCAATAATGTCAGTCTATCAACCAGCCACTCAATACATCAATTTATATCACCCACATGAACTACGTAGGCCTACAACAAATGACTGCCAAAACAACAGTAATAACAAATAAGGCCCACAACAACAAAACAGCAATAGCAATAATAACAACGATACCAACCATAACAACACAGTACTTCACCTTCTTGTTCCCCGTGCTCCGTCACTTCTTTATTGGAAATTCCCTGAATGCCAAGGGGAATCCCCATAAATTGTTCGTAAACCTCGGAATACCACACAAGTAATTCTGCGCCTGGCACGATATCACAGCAGCTCTGGTGGGCAAACATAAATAAGGTACATAAAAGTAAAGATATAGTCAACATTAGGCAAATACAGTCGGGGGAGGGGGGCAAAATACGCAGAATAATGAAAAAAATAATATATTATATGAAGCTTTTAATTCCTGGTTTATCCATTTGAGACTAAGCGCGGAGAGTATCAATGCTTTTGGTAAAATATTCAAGAAGGTAGTGAATATTTTCATACCCCATTACCGTTAAAACCGAGACATGTTATCTGAGTGAAATTAGGGACATAACCGAGACTACATACGAAATGTCACCCTATAGTCAATTATATCCGACAATTTCTTAGGCCCAAAAAAGGTCATTTTAAATAGAAATACAACAAATAAGAGTGTATATTTTCAGCAAAAGGTTCAATGCTTATTTGAAGAGACAGAGCAAGTTGCCCCCCCCCCCCTGACTAATAGCAAACAAACAAAATGGTGCCTAAGGAAAGGCTACAGAATCTGCTCTCTTTGGACAGAAATGAAGGATAGGGCCAACAGCCTTACAGCCCAGTTACAAAGGCTCCAGTTTCGTTTCGTTTTCGGGAGTTTTCTTGAAAGACGCCAGTCTCAACGAGAAGCGAAACGAGACGAAAGCGGAAGCACTATGCCAAAAAGGCACAGTGAAAGTTTTTGACATCTTCTCTCGGCCATCCGGCAAGACGCGACTGACGTCTTTCGGCAAAACTGCCGAAAGCGAAACGAAACCGAAGCCGCTGTGTCTGGATTTCAAACACAGGCAGTTAGAATTCGTGAACTGGTTGAAAGAAATTTTTCGTGATCGACATCAGTAGGGTGCATATTTTCATTCACTTTCTTTCTTGACAGTCTCCAAAGAAGAAAAAAAAAACAAAAAACAAAACACGACAATAAAAGAAGGCAATAGTTTTTTGTTTTTCTTAATGCACCTACAATTAATTAATTTACCTCGTAAAATATAAAATCTCCATCTTGTACGGCTTGTAAATTCTGTTCCATGTAAGTACGAGCACAGTTGACATAGGACATCCAGTTTCCTGCGCTACCTCGGCCGTCCAAAAAGTGGCTTAGACGGCCATCCTTGAAGATCTGGAAGAGAGAAAGATTTCTCGTAACTTTATCAGAAAATGCTTACAGTGCTGACAGAGGCTTGGCCTTAAATGGACTCTGAGTAGCGCAGATTGCCGTGTCCAACACAAAAAGAAACACAAGTTAATAGCGAAAATAAGATAGGAAAATGCATGTAACTTTATTTAATCCTCGGAGGATAGTTCGACTTTACAGAAACTGCAAAATCAAAGAATAAAAGTAAGTAATATCAGTAGACACATTATTAAGCATTGTATAGGATGTCACTTCCACAGCAAAGTCAAAATTGGGCAAAAAGAAAAGGTTGTATGTTGCAAAATCCCGCGTGAGAAATAAAACCCAAACAATACAAAGCAAACTAAAGAGAAGACAGAAAATACACAAAATTTTCGGCTTTCGCCTTTTTCAAGTGAAAAAAAAACAAACAAAAAAAGACTTGAACAGGAACGAAGTGAAACAGTTTACTTAGCTGAAGTTTACTTAGTTTTATTTCTCACGCGGGGTTTTGCCACATACAACCTTTTCTTTTTGCCCAATTTTGACTTTGCTGCTGCGACCCCACAGTTTTTCTGTGGTTTTTTATGATACTTCCACAGCAAGCATATGCACGTAATACCACTATATTCAAGTTACGAGTAAACACATAAGGGGTTCACGCCACTGTTGTGCTTTACGCACACTTCAGAAAGTTGTTTCTTTGAGCTTTTTGTTTACCTCCCACATGTATCCATTATCGTCAAACGTTTTCATCTCACTGGGATTGACCACTCGTCCTTTGAAGGGCCCGAACCGCGCCCCTTTGGGTATGACTTGTGTGCCACAGAAAACTGCGTAGTGTGTCACACCGGCAAAGTTGGTCTGGGACAATACTAGACCTGGGAGGGTTAGATTGGAGTGGAGGGAGAGGGGGGGGGGATTCGGGGTGGGAAAGGGGAGGAGAGAATGGAAGATATCGGTAATAATTGTGTAATAATTGTGTTGATGATAGTAATCAACACTACGCGTCGGTACATGCAATGACGACGTGACCTTTCTAAGTTCGTCATAGTTTTCATGTACACCTGATATTTCTGATATTTATATGTTCACTTTCTTTTACAAAAGATTACATTAATATGTACACTAAAAATTCTAAATAATGCAATAACTAGCTAAAGTGAACAATCGGAAGAAACAATTAATAATTCTAGAATTCTATGATGATTTTGCAAGATTATTACTATTCAATAAAAAGAGAACACAAATAAATTAAATTAATATTTATTATAAACCTGAAAAGTTAATTCACTCTAAACTTCTTTGCCGCCTCATTTATCAGAGAATCGGATGTAGAAGGAGAGTTAGCTGAGTAATTTGTCATAACATTTATCTCTTTTGAACGAAATCGACATATATCGACAGAAAAGTACAAAAAATGAGGAAATAACGGTGATTTCTATAATCGAAATAGCAGATTTGAGAAAAAAAACAAACCAAAGACGCCAAAAGATAATATTTAGCAGAGAGTAGGGGACGGGTTGGATGAGAAAGAAATTGAAAACACAAGTCTCAGTCAACGATAACGATAATAACAACAGAAGAATAAGAAAAAGAAACATGAGAACGAAATGAAATACTAAAAGGATAGGAGAAGACGAAGAAAAACAACACGATGTCACAGACAGACAGACAGACAGACAGACAGACAGACAGACAGACAGACAGACAGACAGACAGACAGACAGACAGGCAGACAAACTGACATACCAGCGGGCAGTTCGTGTACAGGAGGTATAGATTTGCTGCTTCTCCAGGATGTCCCGTGGACGGAGGGAACCACCTCTCCTGTAAGCGGGGACACCATTGGTTCACCGGCTGGAAAACAGACCAATCAACGTCAAAGAAATATTGACGACAGGAATTTCAAAAGGACAAAACCGATTTGTTGTCATTTGTATTTTCTTATCATGAGGTCAGTGACAGAACATGCCAGGAGCGTATTATAATCAACAACATATCTTCCCACCTAACTTACTGATGTCCAAATGACCGACCAACCGACCGATTGACTGACTGACTGACAAATTATCTAACCAATCAACCGAATGATCGACCGACCAACCGACCGGCCGCTCGACTGGCTGACTGACTGACTGACTGACAGCATTGACTAACTTTTTAACTTTCTGTCTTCCATACTGATTTCAGTATTATGCTCTACCCTTTCTCAGTCTGAAACCGGTTTGACTATTAGGCAGGTCTGATTCACGACAGGTTTATCCTCCCCCCCCCCCTCCCTCTTTTTTCGTCATTGTTGTTGTTGAACTACACGATGGTGCTGTAGACAGACTAGAAATGCATAAAACATGTTTAAATAATAAATACGGTCATTTCACATATCAAAACGTTCAAAAGGTTCCGCCAAAGACATCGTGTATGATGTCCTGCGGTTTTCCTCACTTCATTAGAGCCAGTGCGGGCTATTTTGTAACTTTCGAACATGCGGGCTATACTTCACTTGTGCACACCTTGCTGGGCCACTTTTTTTCTCACGTCGCCTGGAGGCCGAGACGCTACGTGACAATGGGCTGCATCCAGAACCGACCAGACATACGCTGTCACCATTTTCGGGCATTTTTATTTCACCCCTCCCCCTCCCCCCACCCCCCCCCCCACCCCAACCCATCCTCTTTTCCATGCTGCTTCAACATGAGAATATGAAAAGGTTAAAAATGCTGTGCTTTGATAAGTCAAAACATGGCAAAAAGAAAAAAAATGCATGTAGCAAAGCCTCGCGTAAAGGCCTGTTTACACTGGTAGATTCTAAGAATAGAAAAAAAAATAAGGAATGGGGGACTGTGTAGGAAGAATTCTCCTGGCTTTCCGTCTTTTGTTTTCCGATTTCCCCCTTCGAAACATGACCAAAAACAAACGATGCGCATCATTTCTCATTCAGAAAACGGACCAGTGTAAACAAACAGCGTTTCGAAGGGGGAAATCAGAAAACAAAAGACGGAAAGCCAGGAGAGTTCTTCCCATACAGTCCCCCATTCCTTTTTTCTATTCCTAAAACCTACCAGTGTAAACAACCGTTAAGAAATAACACAGAAATGATACAACAAAAGGAAAAGGGACGACAAGTCAAGCTTTGGGTACACCAAGCTTCTGCAGGAAAAAATATGTAACAGGATAGAAAATTAAACAAACATACAAAATCAAACAAATAAATCTGTGGCTTTTTCTTTTTGCAATATGGCTTGATCATTAAGCCTGAGTCATTTACTTCATGGAAAAAAGATATTTGACACTTGTGACCTTTTTGTCTCCAAATAAATTAATGAATGTTTCTCAAATCAAACTTAAAAAGCAGTGCCCGCCACCTCAGGTCAGTGGGAACAAGGTCGAGCGAACCTCTGACATTCTGACCTCTGCTTTGATATTATAAATCTCAAGCATTCTCTTGGAAAGTTGGGAAACAAAAATTGACACATTAATTTATCAAAGCTACCTCTGAAATTACTTACTGTTGGAGACAGAGGTCTAGACATGCCGAAGGTACCGGGTTCGATTCCCCGTCGGTGAAGGTATTTTGAAATTTTAACGAAAATTCCTGTCCCTGATCCTATGGTAGGTAGGATCGAGCATCTAGTCTTCTCGGATAAGGACGAAAAACTCGGAGGGCTCTTGTTGCGCATGTTAAAGATACCTTGGCAGTTGAAAATCGATAACAGCAGGCCTAACAAGGCTGCTGCACGGGGCAAAATTATTAAAAACCTACCACAAAAAGATTAACAAAAAAATAAAAAATAAAAGTGAGGTGTAAATGCCATGAGCTGCGAACCTCCTGAAATAAAGACCTAAAACTAACTAATTACTTACTGTTCAGATGTTGACTTATCCTAATGCCACTGAAAGCATAACATCTAGACTTAGGGCTGTTTGAACTGCCAGGAACCAGCCAAGACGTGTTGCCATAGAGACATAGGTCAAGGTCAGCTAAGGTAAAGAACACCGTCTGCGCAGGTGGGCGTGGCTGTACGGGTGGAAACATCATCTGATTGGTGGAGACTTCCGGAAGTCGTGGCAGGAAGAAGGGAAAGCGCATGTGCGGTAGAAATGGTGGTAAATGTGGCATGAGGTCTGGTCCTGACGTCTGAGGTCCACAGGATGAGATTAAAGAGCTGTAAATCAATTTTATAAAGTTATTGTATGCACAGCACTAATAAGAAGTGTTCGGGAAAAAACAAAAAACAAACAAACCTCTGTTTTTTGGAGTATCATTTGTGTTTTCACATGCTCTTTTTTTGTTTTTTGTTTGCAGACAAGAATGATTGCCATATGTTATAAATATCATTTTTATCATCTTATGCCCAGTAGAATGGAACTTAGATGCAGGGCCATTTGATTTAAGGCTGGCAGTGTGACTTTAGACTCAGACTTGGACTTAGTTTTTAATCGACGAGCAAGACAAGATTTGTTTCAATGTCACAAGTGCTCCAGATCTTCTATAAGTCTATTGTCCCCCCCCCCCAAAAAAATGGCAAAAAAAAACAACAAAAAACTTGGTATGTTACGGCCGTCATATTGAGCGGTCATAATGATTGATATACAGTCTTTCAAATGTCAAATTGTGGCAAAAAGAAAACGTTGTATATAAAGGAAATGTTCGCATAAAAAATAATACAGAAACTATATAATCAAATGCAAAGGAGAAACAAAAGACAAATCAAGATTTCGGTATATTAACCTTCTTCAGGAAAAAAAATGTAAGAGGACAGAAAATTAGACAAATAAACATTTGTACGAACGTGTAACAATTAAATGCGGGCACTTGTCATCTGCGAGTCCCAAACTTGGATTCTCTTAACGCGACACGTTCCTCACAATGTATGGTGGCTAGAAGTATCGTTTCCGAATTAATACTTACGCTAGGCGTTGCTACATACAACTTTTTCTTTTCTGCCACATTTTGGCTTTGCTTCAAGCCTCGCCGCGATTCTACAATTTTCTATATTTTTTAAAATAATATTTTGTCAGTTTTTCAAATGATAGTTTTGTGCCCCTTTTCATAATATACTAATTTATTTTAATCCACACCTACAATGTCGTGAGGCATAAAAATGTGCCTTGAAGGATTTCTTTTATGTTTGCTATCGTACATTATCATCGTCGCCGTCATCTTATCACCGTCATCAGTCTCATCATTGTCATATTGAGAAAATCTCCCAAGAGACAAAAAATGTCGTTCGTCTCACATACAGGTGTATCGATGATTGTAGTTTTGAGTAATGACTACCTTATCTTTGCTCATGGTGAGATCTATATTCTCACAAAATGACGTATCGATATTTTTAATAGTTTTGAAATTATGTTTTTGTTCAGTGGCGGATCTACCATGAAACTAATGAAGCTTGAACTTCAGGGCTCCTAGTCCCAGAGGGGCCGTGGCGAAACTTTTTTGAATGTGTGAATTTTGGTTATTGCTGGTTGCGAAGGGGTCCCATGTCAGTTCAAGCTTCAGAGTCCCAAAAATATAGGTCCGCAACTGTTTTTGTTTGTACATTTTCACCCAAATTTTGAAACGCTGCCCTATAGAGAGAACATTTGTTGATGCGCCTGTTAAGCACGTGAGATGGTCGACGACACAGGCCACGGCTGTAAATTAGTAAAACTTTGGTTTATTTCAATTTAATAGCCAACATTTCAGTTCATGCACCGCCGTCGGGCAAGATAAAATAAAGTACAGAGAAATATGGTCACGTGACTCTAACCGTGGGAGTTTGAGATTGTGATTGTGCAATGGAAAGTGACTTTTTAGACCGAAAACTATGATTGGACTAAGATGTGACCATTTGATCAATAATGGTCAACATTTCACGGCCTCAGGTCTTGTTTGTTCCATCTCCGTTTTCTGAAAAACTAGAGATCCATTAGTATGTAGAAGAGGTAAAAACAAATGCACACTTTGACACTTGTTTAAGATGCCTTGTGGCACCTATCAAGCTGTTGCGCAGTTCCGATTTTATTCCAGTTCCTTCTTATAATACTAAAGCCAGGAAAGTTAAACGTCGAATTTCTCAGTTGTGCAAACAGTGGAGTTGGAACAGACATGAACTAAGGTCGCGATTTGTCATTAAAAAAAAAATAAAAAAATTCAAACACTTTATCCTCAAATGCGCCATATTCATATTCGGCACATGTATGCATAGAGGATAAAGTTCATACAAAATGGAATCAGAGTGGAAGTTACTCAGGCGAGGATAATCGTCCTCATCATCATTACCGTTATCAAAATCGTTATCAGTATGATGTCACTGATAACCCAGTACCACTCGCACCACAATGCAGGCGTATCACCTCTATGGCTTTTAATGAGCCCTCATATACAGCTCATCTTCAGGTGATAAATGTAATTTATTTATGAGATATAAAAGGTGATAGAGCTAAAATCTGCCGTTCGCCAGCGTCAGCAAGCAATGTCTCTGATGTTCATTCTCGCTGGAGCCATTAACATTTTTATTTTTTTGTCATTCACTATGACAAACTTCTCTCTGTTTTTAACCCAGCACTGCCCAGTCTTCGACAGGGGCCATCACTCTAAAATTCATAGAACCACAGATAATGCCAGTTAGGTTGACATCCCGCCAACTTCTCGCTCTCGTTTAGAGCAAAGCGCGCGAGTTGATCCTAGCCGCTTAATTGCCGCCAATCTGCGGGAGATCCGGAGAGCCGGGGAAATCACAGGGACTCATAACAAAATGTCGATAGGCATTATGGCCCTTGAGAGTTACGGAACCTGATGGCCGCTACTTGTCCGGACAGAACAATAATATTACCCCAAAAGTAATGTTCCGCGCCATTTAATATTGAGCTGATCTTGCATTCTGGCCGGCCATATGCGGGAAAACAGACAGAGTGATGCTAATAACGACGTATTTAAACCTCTTCAAACATTCATATTGCATAAGAGAGATTTTTCTAATGGAAAGATGAATGTTCAAGTAACAGTTTCCTTTATTACACAGCAGATCATGTATGGAAAATGTCGATTGTCACCATGGCGTTCTCTACTGAAGCATATGAAGCCTCTTGGAGTCATTTTTGGTGCCATAAGAACAAACTGAGTAAAGTAAAAGCGCATTTTGCATCTTGACAGTAAATGGTCAGTGAACTGTGGTTAAACATTCCTAATTGGAACAGTTGGTTCCCTCCTCCATTTTCACATTGAGATAAATAAGAATGAGTGGAAAAGTTTATACTTCATCGTCATCCTCCTGAACATCCAGCGTCAGAGGTGAGCCATGACATCCTATATTATATTTATCAAACATTAAATTACTCGTTTCAGGTGAAGTTTGATTGGTAGAAAGAACTTCGACAACGCCAGATAAATGTAATTTTGAGGACTTTTATTCATCCCTTGACGCAAACTTTGAAAAAAAAAGAAAAGAAAGAAGAGCCGAAAGACAAAAAAGAATGATAAAATGGGATGGTCTGCTGCTCATCATCTATTAACAAAATGCCTCGCAACTGCCCGTATCATGTAACATTGTACACAAAATCTGGCCAATTGAGTGGTTATCAGGTATGTCCGGACAATCAGCCTCACGGCCCGCAGGTGAATTTTGCACGACTGAAATATTCATGTTCCCTAAAACCCAACACCGTGAGCTCTTCGCTTGAATCTCTTCCCTCCATGCCGGTACCCCTACCTGGAGACCGTTCCGCCCATGAATTAGTGATTGGCCAGAGTGCCCGAGGTCAAAGGCCACGATTTATGACGCCGCGCGATGTCGTCACGTCAGATCTTTTCTTTCAGGCGCGCTCGGTAAATCACCCAAGTGATTAAGCTTATTATTCTGCTCCGCACCAGGGCCGACCCCTGGGGAGAAGTTTTTCCAAAAAGGCCAGCGATAGGGTTACCCTGATTGCGCATGCGTTGTCAGCGACGTCGCGCTTGGTCGCACCGGTATTGTGACAACGGGATAAAGGGGAACACCATCGCTGTATCCGTGTAAAGCTCCAGAAATATAATGAAGAGTTACTGGGTTATGTGGTGAGTTAGCCGTGGATCAAACATGGGCTTTACTTAACCGGAGATTAAGGACAGAGGGAAACTACATTATTGTTGCTGTTATTGCTGTACATGCACTGATAATGATATATTATGTCTAAAACAGGAATGTTCTTATTCTTCACATAGAGTAACTTTGAAACCCAGATTGGTGAACAGAACAGATAAATGAATAAAAGAACATTGTACAATAAATATATTTTAAATAAACAAATAACTAAAAAGATTCTAAATGAATAAATATTTTTTCCACACACACACAGTGTTAGATAAATAGAATAAATGAATAAGTAAGTAAATCGTTTTTCTCCACACACAGTTTTAGATAAATAAAATAAATAAATAATTAAATAAATAAAGAAAGAAATATATAAATGTATTTCTCTTACATAATCTTGGATAAACAGTCATATAAAAATAAATAATAAATACATAAAGAAATAATAAAAAATGAATAATGAATGAATAAATAAAAAAAAATTAAACAATAATAAATAAATAAATAAATGAATATTTTTTTCAGTACACACAAATTTACATAAATAAATAAGTACATAAATATATATAAATACATAATTCAGTGACGAAACGACCCATTCCACTTTTGTCTAGCCTTTTCCTTCCATTGGCCTGCACAAAATCTATATATTTTCTGTTAAAACTTTGTAAGTGATACTTTCCTACTTTCGCCTGATTGAGGTGGTGAATAGCGATTTGGCCGCCGTCACTGAAAATAGATGGCGTTTTGTTCCACTTACCAATTACAATTTTGTTCAGACAGAAAAATAAGGACCCAGATTTCTGTTTCTTTGATATACTCCAATGTCCATATCTCCCCACCCCCACACCAACCCGCAGTCTTAAACTCCTGTCTGGCATCGGCTGCCGTATTTAATGGCAATTACTAAAGTCATTATCCGATAACATAATTATTCTGAAAATATGAAGTTGTTCGTCTGTGAAGCCCTAGCACGTGTCACGAGCAATGGTCTCACAGCCGTCACGTGACATGTCTGGAGTGCAAACTGCCAGGTTAGTGTGGCATTTGGGGCCAGGTTTGCAACGTTTGATCCTAAATTTCCGTAAAAAGATTTCCAAACATATCAGAAAAATCCAATCATTGTCACTATTGTTAAATTTGAAGTCTTTACTGTGATTGCCTGCAATGCAAGTTCACAGCGATTAGCAAAGTTAGACTTAAATGGTAACAACGATTTCCCAATTTTTGTAGACAAAATGATTAATTATGATACAGGCAGTAAACGGTATCTGGTTATTAACTGAAGTTTTCCAAATAGAAACATGGAGTCTGAGTTCGAGTTTCAATTTTACAGCCCGTCGGCACAATAACAGCCACTTTGCTCCTTTCACAGTCCATTTGAGTGGTTTGTTTATGTTTGGTGTTCAGAAATTCATCAATCTAAATTTCAGGAATAGAATTAACCATTTCTGTATAAATTTCACCACACTGGTAAAATTCTCAAAAATTGTTTTGTATGGATCTGAAAAGAGTTTTGTAAATGTCTACACAAGTTTTTAAACTCATGATTATTAAACTTTCAGAATTAACTGTCTGTAGCATCTGCAAGCTATCCCTTGCCCTCCCCCGTTTTCTTGTTACACTGGTGAGCATGGGTTCATTTCTTCTTGACAACCGCTAGAGCGTACTGTACTCCGTGACCTGACCTTCTTTTCTAGTGAGTAGTTTTTTTCCTCGCTCGCTTGTTGTCAGGTGTTTTGACTCGTTCAGTAAATATTAGTATGTTCCCGAATATTCGATAACGTTGTGGAAACGAATGTTTACGCCAGATTTGGCCTTGAGTGATATAACCTGATGACGCATTGATGCGTGATTGGTTAGTTTGTGCGAGGGCAAAGGTAACGTTTATTTCGGGAACTTTCTGTAGGAATGTTTATATATATAGACCTGTGTGAGTGGTTGGTGGGGTGAGTAAGTGAGTTTCCTTTTGTGTGGCGTAGATATTTAGTTTCGCTGGTGTCTTCCTACTAATTTATTATTCACTATACAGTTATTAAACTTTAGTATTATTTAATCTATCGTCGGATCTCGTGTTTATTTATTTTACAGCTGTAATAGTTTCGTTTTCTAAAGGGTTGTAGTTAGATCAACTAACTCCCCCCTACTATAACGTGCTAGAACAACCTCAGCTGTTACATATTGGGGGCTCGTCCGGGATCCGACCATATTCGAGCGGACCAGATCAAAATTATTAGATTTATTTACATAGTTTACTGTAGGAATATCATCGACAAGCTATCTACAACATGTCGGAGGTTATTGGAAGGCTTAGCCAGGAAGCGGACGCTATGGAGCTCACTGGGCAGGAGAGACGGGACTACCTCCGTGAAGGCCTAGAAAGAGAAAGACAGCTGGAGGCTCAACGACAGGAGAAGGAGGCTGAACGACAGGCTTGCGAGAAGGAGGCTGAACGACAGGCTCGGGAGAAGGAGATGAACCACGAGCTGGAGATGGAGAGGATCCGCCAGCAACGTGGAGGCAACGACTCAGCGCAGAAGACCGACGACCACGCCAGTTCCAAGAGACCCAAGCTACCTGCATTTCAGGACAAGAAGGACGATCTGGATAGCTGGTTGCTGCGGTTTGAGAGGTTTGCCGAGACAGCTGAATGGCCCAGATCCACCTGGACGACATCACTGTCTGCCCTGCTGACCGGGAGAGCTTTGGAGTGCTTCTGCAGACTACCGATCGACGAAGCCAAGGACTACGACAAGGTCAAGGAAGCGTTGCAGAAGAGGTACAACCTGTCAGAGGACGGATACAGACTCATGTTCAGACAAGGTAAGCCTGAAGATGGAGAAGATGTTGGAATGTTTTTGACCAGGATCAAGACCTATTTAGAGAGGTGGATAAAGCTGTCGAAGACGGAGGAGACCTACGAAGGAGTGAGAGATCTGTTCGTCAGAGAGCAATTCATGGATGCCTGCCCACCAGACCTTGCAACCCATGTGAGGGAGAGGAAACCAAAGACGCTACAGGACATCGCAGATTCAGCGGAGGCGTACCTGGTAGCGAGGAACCGGACGCTCAGCGGGAGCGCCAGACTGCAGAGCCGGCCAGTGCGACAGAGGCCCAACGGAGACAGAAGCCCACAGGTCTGCCATAGGTGCCAGAGGCCGGGACACAAGGCGACGGAGTGTCGTGCAAAGTTAAACGACAAAGGTGAGTTGAAATGTTACCTTTGTGGAAAGCCAGGCCACGTTCGGAGGATGTGTCCAGCCCAGAAGGATATGGGACGAGGCAAGCCGAACAAGGCGGCGGCGGCCGTAGTGATAGCGGCGGACGAGTCGTCGAGACAGGATGCGACGACGGCTGACACCAGCATCAACGTTCAAGCGGTAATGAAGGACGGGAAGCTACAGTTAGCGGTGCCTGTTACTTGCGGAGGATGCAGTGACGGAAGGACCGTGGAGAAACTGAAGTTACCAGTGATGAAGGGCTTGATTGGAAATCGAGCGGTAGATGTCCTAAGAGATACCGGCTGTGAAGGTGTAGTGGTGCGGCGAGCACTGGTGGACGACGGACAGCTCACCGGTGGGAAGAAACTTATCGCGAGGATCGATAACTCCTTGCTAGCGGCGGAGGAAGCCGTTATCGACGTGAAGACGCCTTACCTGACGGGCAAAGTGACGGCGCTGTGTCTCCCGGAGACCATCTGCGACCTAGTAGTCGGGAACGTGGACGGAGCGAAGGACCCGTACGACCCTGATACTGAGGTGATGGTAGGAGCGGTGACCACGAGGGCCCAGGAGAAGAGGAAGGACCGGTCTACGTCGCTGAAGGTGCCGAGGGCAGAACGGCACGCGGGAGTGGATAGAGAGGAACTTATCCGACTCCAAGAAGAAGACGAAGTCATTAGGAAGTTAGAGCAGAAGAAGATCCTAACTAATAGAGGCAATAAATCTGTTCATTTTGAGAAACATGGAGGAGTACTGTACCGGATCTACAAGGACCTGAGACAGGCGACGGTTATAAGGCAAGTGGTACTACCCGAGAAACTGAGAGAGTATGTACTGAGTGTAGCCCACGACTCGATCGTCGGAGGACACCTCGGCGTGAAGAAAACCAAAGACAGAGTTATGAGCAATTTTTATTGGCCTGGAATTGAAGGTGACGTCGCGAGATACTGCCGCTCATGCGACATATGCCAGAGGACGGTGAACAAAGGAGCGACCCCAAAGGTGCACCTGCAGAGTATGCCAGTAGTGGACGTACCATTTAGGCGAGTGGCCGTGGACTTAGTAGGACCTATCGACCCCCCAAGTGAAGGTGGACATCGGTATATCCTGGTGTACATAGACTACGCTACTCGTTACCCCGAAGCCACACCCTTGAAGAAGATCGACGCAGAAACGGTAGCAGAAGCCTTAGTGAACATCTACAGCCGTCTGGGTGTGCCCGAAGAGATCTTGTCGGACCAAGGGACCCAGTTTATGTCAGATGTCATGAAGGAAACGAATAGACTACTGGGAATTCGACAGTCGACCACTACAGTCTACCACCCTATGTGCAACGGGTTGGTGGAGCGATTCAACGGCACGCTGAAGAAAACATTGAGACGACTGTGCGCAGAGCAACCCAAGCAGTGGCACAGATACATCAACCCGCTGCTCTTCGCATATCGTGAAGTTCCCCAAGAGTCGACCAAGTTTGCCCCATTCGAGTTGCTGTATGGGAGAACTGTGAGAGGACCAATGCACATCTTACGACAACTATGAACCAAGGACGTAGAGGAGCCGGAAACGAAGACCAGTTACCAGTACGTCATGGAACTACGTGAGAGGCTTGAGGACACATGGAAGTTAGCGACGGAAGAACTCTCCAAGGCTCAAGGTAGACAGAAGACCTACTACGACCGGAAGGCGCGAGAGAGGAAGTTCCGCCCCGGAGATGAAGTGTTGGTGCTACTGCCGACGAACACTAACAAGCTCCTAGTCCAATGGAAGGGACCATATAAGGTAGTCTCAGTTGTCGGTGTTAACGACTATAGAGTCAAGATGGGTGCAAAAGAAAAGACCTTGCACGCCAACCTCCTCAGGAGATACATTCCAAGGACGTCAAAAGCAGCAGCAGTGGCAATGGAACCGAGACCTATTGTGACCGAGATGTGTGGGATGGACAACAGTAGGAGAGATATCACGCCTGGACATGTCAACGCCATAAAGGACGGCGGCGGTGATAGTGCTGAGACTGTACTGGCAGAGGACGACATGATGGACAAGAGTCAACCCGTGGAGTCAGCTGGCATGACAATCATCGAAGACTGCGACCTGGAAGGCGACAACGGTGGAACGACGGAGGACCTTGCCGACCTAGGAAGCTGGGACCAGAAGGAAAGCTACAGAGATGTCCAGTATGGAACGCAACTGACATCGGAACAACGTCAAGAACTCTGCGATGTGGTGAAGAATTACCAGCACGTCTTCACCAATCTCCCTGGATGCTGTCAGTTGGGTGAACATCGCATCGACCTGACGACAGAAGTACCAGTTCGTCAACGACCATACCCGGTGCCCTACGCTATGCGCGACTCATTGAAGGAGGAGCTTAGCACCATGGGACGGCTGGGCATCATTCGAAGGAGCTCATCAGCTTATGCTTCACCTATTGTTGTCGTCAAGAAGAAGGACGGATCCAACCGAGTCTGCATCGACTACAGGAGGTTAAACAAGATCACAGTATTCGACCCTCATCCGACAGCAGCGCCATCGGAAGTGTTTCAGAGTCTATCGAGAGGAAAATTATTCTCGCGGATTGACCTGAGCAAGGGATACTGGCAAGTGAAAGTTCGAGAGCAAGACATTCCCAAGACGGCGTTCGTCACCATGGGCGAACACTATGAATTCATTCGGATGCCTTTTGGGATGATGAACTCAGGAGCCACGCTGAACAGGATCGTAAAGCCATTGATCCGTGGAATGAACAATGTGACAGCATATGTGGACGACCTGCTGATTCATACAGAGACATTCGACGAGCATGTGAAGACTCTCAAGGACTTACTGCAGAGGATGGACCAAGCTGGATTAACTGCAAGACCATCGAAGTGTCTGATTGGAACGTCTGAAGTAGACTTTGTTGGACACTTAGTGGGAGAAGGTATGATTGGCCTGTTAGAAGAGAATGTATGTAAGGTACGAGACGCACCCAGACCCACCACTAAGAAGGAAGTGAAAGCATTCTTAGGATTAGTGGGATATTACCATGAATTTATTCCTAACTTTTCAGCGATTGCATCACCATTGTCTGATTTACTTAGAAAGGGTCAGCCCAATATAGTTCAGTGGGATGAAACGCAGGAGAAAGCGTACACCTCTTTGAAGAATGTCATTATCTCCAAACCCGTGTTATGTTTGCCAGATTTTTCCAAAGAGTTTGTCTTAGCAACTGATGCATCAGATCGCGGATTAGGCGCTAGTCTTATGCAGGAACACGAGGGAAAGTTGTACCCTGTGGCATATGCTAGTCGTAAGCTATTGCCTCGTGAGACAAAATATTCGGTCTCAGAGCGCGAATGTTTAGCTATTGTTTGGGCTGTAAAAAAGTTTACTTTGTATTTGTATGGAAAGGAGTTTGTGCTCCAAACTGAC
This sequence comes from Onchidella celtica, assembly GCA_963931925.1. Taxonomy (NCBI): domain Eukaryota; kingdom Metazoa; phylum Mollusca; class Gastropoda; order Systellommatophora; family Onchidiidae; genus Onchidella; species Onchidella celtica. Next base: position 24,778,738 of record OZ007576.1, on the reverse strand, counting down.
CATCGGTCATTAGAGTTTTTGAACTCTGCCAAGTTTGACAGTCCAAAGTTATTACAATAGAGTTTATTTTTACAGTCTTATCGATTCAGGATTCACTACGTAAAAGGCAGAGAAAATGTCTGTGCCGATTTCCTGAGCAGGGTATTTTAAAGTAGTACACTATCAGTGAAATGCATTGTAACCCATACTTTTGCCTACTAGATGAATTGCTAGGACGGCAGTATTGTACTGTAATTGGGGACGTAGTTCATCTGTGACTGAATATTGAATTGATGGCTGATAGAGAGTCATGATGTGTTAGTCACATTTTGATTTTATGCTATGTCATATTTGTTACCAATGGAACTTGGTGTAATTTTTGGAAAATGTAACCCAAATGGGGACTGCGAGCAAGCAGTGTTTGTGTTATGTTGCAATGTTGTAACTTGTTTTGACCTAATATGATGAAGAAAGACCCTAACCAGTGGTCGGTATGTATTGGTATTTTTGCCATTGTACGTATGAGTTACACATTTTGGAGATAACCATGTTATGTACAACAAGTTATATGCTATGATTCGTGCACGAAGCATTGTGTAAACGATGGGCCATCGTTTCACCATATATGATTTGTAATAATATCATTGACCATTGTTTCACCACAGTGGTGGCGTTGTGTTATTTTGACTAGTAGGCCTAATGTTTACTATTGGGAAGCAATGACGGTATTGTATTAGTTATGGTATTAGTGATACAAAGTACACTGCATTGTATTGTATTTGTGATGACATTCGGGAAGACACTGAAATTGTTAATAATTGTAATAGAATTAGCAACTACCTTTGTGAGATTGGGAGTACTGTAAGATTGTTATTTCAAGATATTGCAGACGCTGAATAATGTTTCGGAGTTGAAAATATTCAACTTAAATTGGGGAGTTGTGTAGCATCTGCAAGCTATCCCTTGCCCTCCCCCGTTTTCTTGTTACACTGGTGAGCATGGGTTCATTTCTTCTTGACAACCGCTAGAGCGTACTGTACTCCGTGACCTGACCTTCTTTTCTAGTGAGTAGTTTTTTTCCTCGCTCGCTTGTTGTCAGGTGTTTTGACTCGTTCAGTAAATATTAGTATGTTCCCGAATATTCGATAACGTTGTGGAAACGAATGTTTACGCCAGATTTGGCCTTGAGTGATGTAACCTGATGACGTATTGATGCGTGATTGGTTAGTTTGTGCGAGGGCAAAGGTAACGTTTATTTCGGGAACTTTCTGTAGGAATGTTTATATATATAGACCTGTGTGAGTGGTTGGTGGGGTGAGTAAGTGAGTTTCCTTTTGTGTGGCGTAGATATTTAGTTTCGCTGGTGTCTTCCTACTAATTTATTGTTCACTATACATTTATTAAACTTTAGTATTATTTAATCTATCGTCGGATCTCGTGTTTATTTATTTTACAGCTGTAATAGTTTCGTTTTCTAAAGGGTTGTAGTTAGATCAACTAACTCCCCCCTACTATAACGTGCTAGAACAACCTCAGCTGTTACACTGTCTAATGTCTGGGCTCCGCTAGAGCCTGACTGCCTTATCGAAAACACTGGCTTCAGGCAAAACTGATTTTAGATGGTCAGATGAGGGCAAACATAATCATCAACTACGGAAACCTGGGCTGATGGTGCACTCAGTCAAGACTGTTTTGTCTCGCTTTTGGTATGAGATATCCACAATGGAGTCAGAGGGGGATTTCGCGCAAGGGCCAGATCAAAACTAGTCTTGTCTCAGTGTAAATATGAGGCAACTTAAAGCTGTAGTGCCTAGTTAGTGCTAAGAAAAGCAAAGCAGGAGTGAAAGACGGGGGAGGCATCTGAAGGGAAGTGGCCGAACGGTTAAGCGATCTGTTTTCTTCTTGGCAAGGCGACGGGTGCGGTAGCAGAGGTCGCGGGTTCTAATCCCATCTTGATCATTTCTCTTTCTTCCTTCTCTCCCTCCCGCTTTGCTTTTCTGGGCACTAACTAGGCACTACAACCTTGGTTCGCCTCATAATTATTTTCTCTGAATTGTTATCTTAGTGCTCTACCTCCCCCCCCCCCCTCCCCAAGCTTCTGCTTACTTTTGTTAGTCTTGTCTCACTAGTGCCAGCACGTCAAAACTCTTGTCTTGAATTAGCTAGCGGAGAGGGAGACTTCGCTCACTGAGTCAAAACAGGCGCGCAACAAACTTGACTCGCTGCGCCATCACTGAGAAAATTGTTTTCCAAAATAGACTACCGAGCATCAGTGGCGTATTTTAGCTGCGGTACATTGGGCACTTAAAGGTAACTCGTCTAAAGAGACAAGTCAAACGTGCCTTACCCAAATTATGCCAAGAGGTTTCATAACCTACAGAGCTTGCCAGAAATACATCAGATAGAACGAACGGCTTTAGATCACTCTGCCGCTTTCTCCATCCTCCGATTCAGACTTTAATAACAACTGCGGTTTTTTGTCACCAGATCAAATTCTCGGGTCGAGCGGAAATCAATGAAAAATTAATCCTTCGCTATCTGAGCATCTATGTCAGAGACAGTGTCGACCTAACGGTTCTGATGTCTGATTGGCTGATAAAACTGTCGTTGTAAGAGACAGGCGATAAGCTGGAATCATTTACGAGCCAATAAAAAGGCAATTAAAAACGCGGCAGGGTCGAGACCGTTCCACTCAGCGATTTCGCCAGATCTGAACCAATGAAAATGTAGCATCTTGTGGAATATGACACTTACTCATATGCTCTGCATTTTAAGGATCTACAGTTGTCTTTGGGGAGTTTTTGTATTTCCAGCATACTGAGGCTATATCAAAGGCGAAGCTTTATGTGTTGAGGTGTTTGTTTTTGGAAGATCTCTGCCCCTGGCATTTCCACTTGTGTGTTTTTAATATATTTTTTTTAACTTCTCTCTTTTTGTTTCTGTTGTATTTGTATACCCGTTTGATCCCATGGGTGGGTGGGTGGAGGAGAGGGGGAGGGGGGAGAGAATGTAGGGATTTGTTTTTAAAATTTTGCCCAGGCAGTCGGTCTTCTGTTCTCAGCTTCCAACTGCCAAGGGTATCTTAATGTGGGCGACGTGTTCACGTGATATCCGAGTTTTCTCGTTCTTATCCGAGAAGTCTAAGTGCTTGATCGAAATTCCCCAAAATTTCGAATATACCTGCACCGACCGGGAATCGAACCCGGTACTTTTGGCATGATAGGCGAATACATTACCTCTAGACGAACGTCCCCAACGAAAGGCGAAGCCCAGGCCCTTTTTGCGTCTTCTTTAATTTGACCCCCCCAGAAGAAGTACCAAGTGGGATTCGAACCTGGGACCATTTGCAGGCAGTAAAGTAGCTTTAACGACTTGGCCACTGTGCAAACATTTTACAGGTAGGGAACTGCCATAAAACCTGAATGTTCGCTGGCAGAAAGGAAGTTGAGTTGTCAAGATAGTTTACTCGTGGGTTGTATCTTTTATATCCATGATCTTTGGGGTGGAGATAGCCCAAACCAAATTTGTACTAGACCTTTTCATGTTGAAGCCAGCCCCGTGGCCTAATGGTTAAAGCGTTTGGCTCAGGTGCAAGAGATCACCATTTCGAAACCTCATGGACGCTTTCTGTCTTTCTTTCTTTCTTTTCCTCTTTCTTCCTCCCTTCCAGGTTTCAGATCTTTGTTTTAGGAGGATCACTGCCCCTAGCATTTACAAAATTTTAGTCTTCTTTACATGCAAAACCCGTGATACAAGTACTTGTTTTCTAGGTCTGCCTATTGTCTATGGTATGTTATACAAATATCTATTATTACTTTCCATTTTCACTTCTCTCTCTCTCCGAGCGTCAAGACCGGATTACGATTTTGTAGGCCCCTGGGCTAAGGATACTGTGAGGCCCCAAGGAATATTTAATAAAAGTACGAATTTCAGATTCTTGAAATCAGTTTATTTAACTTCAACAAAATGTCTGATAAATTATTATATACACTACCTACCAACATTTTTATGAAAATAATACTATTTGTTTAATTAAGGAGCACGACCTGCAATAAAAACTAAAATAGGTTTTGATATTAACAATTTCACTTAAGTACTGAAGGCCCTCAGCTGGCGGAGGCCCCTGGGCGGCAGCCCAGAAATCGTACGCCTTAAACCGGCACTGCCGAGCGCGTGCCTGTGTGTCTACGTGTGCCTGTATTTGTGTAGGGTGAGAGAAAGAGAGAAAGTGGTAGGAAGGAGGTCGTCGCGACCCTCAGGTAAGATGACAGGATAAAACAACCGACAAAACTTAATGGCTTAAAGTCTGAACTGATCGAGACAAAAAGCCCAATGAACTAGAAATCACAGAGTCCCAGGTCATCAAAACAATGGGCTTGACTCCGCAAATGGCAATCAATGGCAAAGATAGAGATAGCGGGGCGAGATAAGCAACCTGCCAGGCAAGGACCAACACGGGACGCCACCTACTGGGGACACTCTTCACTCTCGGTCTTAGCACGCGACGGACACGCGACTCTAACCGGGGAAGGCTGAGGGTATGTGCAATTGAGAATGACTTTTTTTTAGACCTAAAACTATGATTGGCCCTAAAGTGAGACCATTTGATCAGTATGGTCAACATTTGTCACGGCCTGTGTTTTAAGAAGAACAACAGCGTCAACGACAACAACAAAATATGTCAGTCACTATCATCAAATGAGGCATATTCATATTTTTCACATGTATGCCATAGAGAATAAGGATCATCATACGTTGGATCAGAATGGAAATTAGTCGGGCAAAGACAATCACTTAGAGACGATTTGATCAATATGGTCAGCACTTGCCACAGCCTGTTGATTTCCTTCTTCTCCTCTCCCTTTTAAAAAAAAATATAGTAGCATTATCTTCAAAACACTACCATTAATGATATCCAACTGCAAGAGAGAAAGAGAGAGAGAGAGAGAGAGAGAGAAAGAGAGAGAGAGAGAGAGAGAGAGAGAGAGAAAGAGAGAGAGTGTGTATCTGTGAGAGAGAGAGAGTGTGTGTGTCTATGTGTGTGCGTATGAGAGTGTGTGTGTGAGAGAGAGAGAGAGAGAGAGAGAGAGAAAGAGAGAGAGAGAGAGAGAGAGAGAGAGTTGGTGTTTCTGTGACTGTAAAATATTCTTTGCAATTCCTTCCCACTATCCCACCTCCCTGAAAATGTAGACTGTCCATGATAAGGCTTTGATATTCTGAAACTGAAAACTGCACTTTGCATGCACTATTTGCCTGTTTCATGAGAAACATTTGACATTTGTGTATCTTATGTCACAAATCCCAGACTGGGAGATGTAATAGTTATAACAAAACGACAATCACGAACGAACAAGTATAACACTTAACAGAACAACCCATCAGACTCACACATTTATTAAACATAAAGATAAAGATACATTGCAATGACATACATTAGATGACTCTAACCAACTGCCGACCAACGGCCTTCTTTCCCTCAAGCACTCTTCCTCGGGTCCACAACCCGGTAGTTACTTTTAAATACACTTCGGCTTCAGCCTCTCCACTCAATGTCTTAATAACACATTCCTATGCCAATAACACCTGAGCATTCCAAGAGCTCCTCAACATGGCAATAGCACGTTAATAGTTCAATTCACATTAATATCACAATAGCACATTCGTATATCACTATCACATGTAGTACATCTTAGAGCACATTAACAATTATATACACATCCCTGTCTGTGGCCAGACTGCCACGACTCATGCGCCCCTCCTGTCCTGCTCGACAGCTTCACTCCACTGGCCTATGCGTAGCCTTCGGCCCTATGCTGGCCTATCCCCTGTGCTAGTTCGCTTACCGCGGGTGGCGTCTCTGCCCGACCCCGGCACCTACAAGAATAACATTACATTGGTATAATACCATACCATTTCTAACCACTTCACCCCTCATTACAAACCATGAAGCGTACACACAATAGTCCACCTTTCACTCACCACACATCTTACGGTAACACACCTCCACCGTACCACACAGCACTCACTCTCGCTACGAATCCATGAACCTAACTTACATCTATCGCTCATGGCGCACATTTCTATACACAGTAATCACTGACTTCCACATTCCTCACATATACTTATTTACATCATGGTCATAGGCGAATATAATACATCAATCATCATAATTATAAATCATAGTTCAACCTACCAGTCATCACTGGAAAACACATCACAATCTCCCGACTGCCTCTGATCTCACGTCTGTTCCCTGGGACCTCTTAACTTGCAGTGATCTGACTATTCAGATTTTGCCTCTACTACGCCTCAACTTCACTCACAACATGCACGCTTTACGTTAACTAACAGAAGTCAATACAGGTGAGCAGCCTCCCTATCCCGTGAGTCAGTCCTACACTTCCATGCCCCCGTAATCCTTGAATCTCGCTCACTCCACTCGTGACATCTTATTTTGTTGAAAAAGATCAAATATAATACTGACTTTTTAAATTCATTGCCATAATCGAAAAGGGTAGCATCCCTTTGTGAGATCTTTATTTCCGGGGGATCTGTGACCTTGGCCTTTGCACTTTTTTCTTGTGTTTATTTTTCTTGTTCTCGTTTTGACTGTTGATTTTTTCTTGGGTTTCTAAGCCCTAAAAAGGGCTCCATAGTGGGTTGCCTTTCCTTGTCCTCGTCTTGGTCTTAAAGTAGCAGACTCCCCCTTCCCCCGCATCCCTCCCTCCTGCCAGCGGACTTACTTTGTGGATGGTACCATAGGAAGAACAGATGACAGGACACGCACGCGCTTTGTGGCTGAGCAAGTGGTCACGTGACTAATATGGCTGCATTGGTTGCTCTGACATGACATTAACCTGCAGGGTTAGGTTCTGGTTGGTTAGCGTAGAATGCAGACTAAATTTCAATCTCCGGTCTTTTGTTTGCGCTTCGGTGAAAATTTTTCAGGGAATACCTAAGAGAGTGTTAGTAGTGTTACATGACATTAAGCTGCAGGGTGAAGTTTTGGTTGGTTAGCGTAGAATGCAGACCAAATTTTAATCTCTGGCCTTTTGTTTGCGTCTTGATGAAATTTATCAGTGAGTACCTAAGAGAGTGTAACGTGACATTAAGCTGCAGGGTGAAGTTTTGGTTGATTAGCGTAGAATACAGACTAAATTTTAATCTCTGGCCTATTGTTTACTCTTTGGTGAATTTTTTTCAGTGTACTTAGCTAGGAGACTGACGGTGAAAAGACCAAACATGGGCACAAACAGGGAAATTGGTGGACTGGCAAGAGAATTTGACAATAATTGTGATTGTCGTTTGGTAATTCGTGTTCACACCCGACTTGCGCACACTGCATTTAAAATATCCACATGGCCCGGGGCGCACTAACCGACATTGATAATTATGCCGACTGTTGTGGTGACATCATGGCCTAGAGTTTCAGTAAGACCCACAGAATGGGGAACTACTAAAAGCGAAAGAAGCCCATTTTTCTTGTCCACAGGAAGTATGTACACCGCCATTTTGGATGAAATGCAACTTCACTTGACTTGATAGGCGGTAACCAATACCCGTTTGTACATTTCCACGGGAGTAAGAGCTTACAAACGGTTCTAAATAGTTTCAATCAACCCAAACATAATATGAACAAACTACAGGAAACAAGCTCCTCAAGCAATGTAAACCTAGCGCCACGGTCGTTTCGTTATGCTACAAAGTGACATAAAGGAGGGGTTGATACGCACATTGTCTTTGGCGAAGTCGGTCTCTTTCAATTCTTGTTACCGCCCTGACCTAGTTTCGAGATTTGGTGGAAGTGAGATCTCTCTCCAAATACATACTTTCTAATGTTACGTTAAACATCGTTGCGCACATGCCAATTTACGAACAATCGATCTCATCCAATACGGGGCAGAGTAGTCAAAATTGATGACGTATTCCTGCCTTGTGTCGCTTCTGGTAGTATCTCTCTCTATTCTGTGGTGAGATCCACAGACTAATAAATTAACCAGACTGGAAACACGAGCTTCGGGCTGTGTCGTTTTTTACGGAATTTGCCGAGCGGCGATCGTATAACCAACATGGCCGCCGCTCGGGAAATTCCGATTCTAGTTCTATCTGCAGTAGAAATTTCTTTTTATTTGTCAAGATTGGTGGTACATGTATTAATTTCTTGGTGCGAAACCAAACTTCCGCGTTCAGTAGGCCCGTCAAAATGGTGTCATTCAACATTGTAGCTATGGTGAAGCGTCGGTCGTAAACGTAAACCTAATGTGGCGGATGGTTGATGACCTTTCGCTGTTTTGTGACGTCACACAATGGGATCATCCAGTCTGGGTATTTTATTAGTCTGTGGTGAGATCCAAGTAGTTGGTTGATGCGTGGGGTTGCATTGAAACTCAGTGTTGTGACGTCACCAGCCAAGTAATCGGCCGATCAAAATCGGCTGGTGTGCGCCGAAGCTAATTTGTATTCACACCTGATTTGCGCACCGCACATTTCACATATATCCATATGACTAACTGCGCCGAGCACGGCACAGCCATCGCACCAGAAAAATGGATTAAAAAAGTCAACAACGGTAGGAATAAATGAGTGACTCGGTGCGCGCGTGCCCACGTGACCTTAATCTTCGTAAACATTGATAGCATCACAGGGAGCCGCTCAACATCATTGCTCTCACCGTAAACGTATTCACAGAGCGAATAAACGATCAAGGAGGAGGGGGAGGGGGAACAGAAGACAGATTACCGTGACTGAAAGACCAACCAATTCCTAGTTCGATTGAGTAAAAATGGATGAACGAACGCTTAATGAATTAATGAATGAAAAAAAAAATGAATGTATGAAAGAATGAATGAATTAAAGAATGTTTGAGGCTGTAAAACCCAGCAATCAGTAGGTGATATATAAACCCTCAGACCGGCTGCCAGATTTAAACATATTAGCTAAATAAGCTATGGTTTAGCCTCAACATCAGCATCGGCCTGATAAAATTTCGTAATTTTTTTCAAGTTGGAGGGGATTTTAACATTTTTATTTATTCTTCATTTCAAATATTTTAAGCCACGCAAATATTGTTTCCAGTGTAATCTATGATATAGATTCAGCTTGCCAAAGTGATAAATCAGTCGGCTTATCTACCAAAATTTGTAAACTATTTCACGTTAGACACCCGGCTTTAAAATAATTAAAGTCATACATATTTTAAAATTATTTTTCGTGTCGACCCAAAGTCCTGTTTTAGTATGTACCTTTATGAGACCTTCAGGAGTAACTTTTTGACCAGGAACCTCCAGATAATGATCCGAATTTTAAATCCGGTAAGAAACACGGGTTTTGACCCTCGATCCGGTCCGCGGAGAGAAGAGAGAGTAGCTTCCTGAAGTCCGTAGTTTGATTCTGCTCTCTTTGCAAGATGAAAATTTCAGTCTGTCGTTAAGATGGAGACAGGAGCAGAAAGAAAAAGTGCATTATTACAGAACGAGCCTCCGATCTGGAGTTCTAAAGGCAAGTCAGAAGCGGGACCAAAGCTTGTCATCTGCTTGTGTCTGGATAACTGGATTGATCCATTTAACTCGATATCCAAATGAAGATTGCAGGGGAAAAACGTCAGTTGTCATAAGGCGAAGGTTTGGAGAAATTCGCATATTAAAGTTTGAAAGTCCATAAGTTGAAGAGAAGATATCTTATCTAAATTTGTTCCTGTTGCTGGACAACAGTTGTATTTCACTCAACCGGTATGAGAGGAACGAATCTAAAGATATTAGCTAAAAGCTGAGGGAGGTAACCTTAAAAATCGCATTCTGTGACAACCGAAATTATTTCCTTGTAGTCTTCAAATCTAAATCCGACTCTCGCCCTCTCGCCCTCTCGCCCAACACTAATGGTCCTCCAGTCTTAAGGCTGCACCATGTGTAAATATGACACTGGTCAGACCACAAGTGGATAGAGAGGTATACAATAGGATGAATTGAACAATCATACTCGTACACTTTGCCAAGCCTGTTTTCTCGGGGCACCTCGACTATCACGTCCATTAACATCATTACAGAAACAAAATCCTACCATTCAAAAAAACCTTTGAAATAAAGCTGAAAAATTGGTGAAATTTAAAGTTCTTGGCATGACTTGTTACTCCTTAAGTAATGCCAAAGGCTACAGATAATCTAGTGTCTTTGGTAAAACTATAGGTGTACTGCAGGTGGAAAGAACCAATATGAGTCTAGAAAAAGCTTTTTTTCATGTCCCTCTTATATTGATCGCCAGTGCGCTATGTTACAGAATCTACTTAAAACACAAAACCATATTGTACTCAGGGGTGAAGCTTTTATCCGGTAGAATCCAGGAATTTGTCAGTCCATGCCCGCCCCCACCACCTTTATAAATGTGTAAAGAAAATTTAAATCCATCGTAAATGACAGACACCATCCCCTGCTTCATTAAATTTCTAGATCATCAGGACCAAAAGAATAATACACATCAATGCAAACCGGGAAAGCTACTGAAGACCGTTTTTGACCCCCGCAATTCGCCGTAACAAGTCATTGGAGCTAGATGTGTGACATAAATTATTTTACCAAGGTCTTATGCCGTGTTAAATCATGTAATAAACCTGTTAGTGTTAGTGAGTTATGATACGTTTAGGTCATGACGCGTAAGATGTGTGTTCCATGAACGTGGTCTTAAAGGCTCTGTGAAAGTGAATCTTATCTTATCTGTATGTCCATAGATTGTGCCGTCATTTCAGTTCTAACTGGGACGTTCGAAACCTTCATTTAAAACGCGCGTGTTTTACGACTTCAATTACTCACAGATTTTTTGAGTGTTTCTGAAAAAAAAAAAAAAAGTAATAATATATTTTGTTTATTTCCATGCATAATTGGGCAATCACGTCCCAAATCGTGTGATTTTCGCGATGTGGACTTCAAACAAGTTTTTATCTGCTGCTTTATTGCCACATTTTGGACTGTGAAAATTTGGCAAAAAGAAAACGTTGTATGTACCGGCATGCTGCAAAGCCTTGCATAAGAAAAATACAGAAACGATGCAATAAAAGGCAAAGGAAAATGAAAGGCAAATCAAAGCTTTCGCTCTCTTGCTTGATTTCTCTTTTCTTTTCTTTGCCGTAAATTGTATCTTTAATGCATTTTTTTCTTACGTGAGATTTTGCTAGATACAATGTTTTCTTTCCACATTTTGACGTGGCTTCAAGACTTGCTGTGTGACCCCGCAGATTTTATGTGCGTGTTTGTGGACTTTTTTTTGTATAATATTTTGTCAGTTACGCTTTGGAATCATCTGGAAAGTTTTGCTGGACCACAAAATGGTTGTCAATCCAAAATCCCTTGTTTCATTTGAATTGATGTATTTCATGGTTTCTGAGTTTTTTTTTTTTATCCGATAGTTTCCCGTTGTAAGTTTTTCCCGCGTTTTGGGCGATGTGATTTATGTTTACGGACCTAAACACAACATGATTTTCAATTATTTCAATGAATACCATTGAATGTCACAGACCCGTATTATCGTGGATGTCTTTGGGGTCTTGGCCTGGAATATGGGAGACCATGGTGAAGGTAGTTTGCCGAAAGTTTCAAGAAAAAAAGGAGGGGGGGGGGTGGTGGCGGTGGGGGGGGGGGAACTATTTCAGAAGTTAAACTCAAAAAATAACAGATAGTTCATCGAGAGTTCCCAGTGCGACCACGAAAAAATATCGGAGAATGGATTTTTCCACGTCAAAGCAAATATTATTGTTATACCCAAACATTCGGTGAAAGGACAATCTTTGGGTTGATGATTGTTCTCAGGAGTTTATGAATTATTCCAAGACACACGTTGGGGTCTAAAGATCATCCTATTAAAAAAATTAATTTGAGAAAAAGAAAAGTAGTTTTTCACGTATTTACGAATTTTAAACTAGTTTTTTTCTAACCCCCCCCCTTCCCCCGAAGAAAACAACAACAAACAAAACAACACCAACAACAATAACAATAACAACAACAACAACAACAAAACTGCATAAAGAATGAACTGACCAAGGAAGACAAGGCGGTGTATGATATTATAACCGAAAGCATTCATTTTTTACATTTGAACGAATGAGTAAATTGAAAAGAATGAATGAAAAACATATATGCCTGTAGTTCAAACACTCAGTAATCAGTGGATGATATGAGATGCCAGACCCTAAGTAAAGGAAGGAATACACTAAACATATCTTGTGCACAATTTTCTCAGACACATAAAGAAGGACTGAGTGGATGTATAAATTGAAAAAGTATGAAAGATAGAACCGGCTGATGACAATGAATGAATATACTATTATGAATTCGTGAGTTCGTGAATGAATGAATGAATGAATGAATGACTGGACGAATGAATGGAGGAATGAATGAATGAATGAACAAATGAAAGAATGAATGAATGAATACCTTTGCATGCCCAAGAACTGCTGTGGAGTTGATGTCAACAACGAAGTGGGTGGAGGACGAGGTTGCCCTCCTGGCAGAGGGGGTGGTGGAGGTGGCGCCATGCGAGGAAACATCTCTAATCACGTAGGTTCAAGCCTCACGTCTGTATTGAAGAACGATGGAAATAGCATTGTCATTTCGAAGTGAGCACTAAAATCTCACAGGATAAACATTTTTTTTTTTATTCCACTGAATATTTGTGAGTGGCTGTGACGAAGTTGGGTTGAGGTGAAAGTTCAAATTCCCAAGAAAACCCCTCCAAAATGAAAAGGGGGGGGGGGGCATTTTCTATGGAAATTGAGAAAGACTGGCCTTTTGTCTGCGTTCTGTCAAAACACTTTGCTTGAAATGGCCATAGAAGTATTTTATTTTGATTTTTTTTATAGAGGTATAAAATTCCACTTTTAGCCCGGTTTTGTCAGATCCACCTGGATTTGGTTCCTTCAAATACGAGGGCAAATATATTGTTTTCAGCCAAGGTAGACTCTTCGCCGTTACTAATTATTTTGCCAATGTAAAACAAACACAACTTTAGATTGTCTGTGAATTCAAGCAACTGACACAATTCCAATGTCGAAATAAAAATCGTAAATTAATATTTTCAAATAAAATCTTCCAGATGTTTATGAATAAAAATCATTATAAAGGATTTAGCGTTAAATAACAGCTACAATGTCAGTTATAATGTTTATTTTGAATCTTGTGTTTTGGATTAATTTCTGACTTTGTCTGACATGAAACGAGGAACCATTTGCTAATCATTTCATTTTGTATGAAATCAACATACAATTTCTGACATTATTATAAGATTATGGGCTTTTAACTTTTATTTTATTTTATTCTTATTTTCTGCACTTTGTTTTTTTGGTTTTCTTTTTAAAACTCAAATTTCAGATATTGCAAGATATTGGCCATTTGATTAATGTTAGCAGCTTTTACACCGATCATCCATCATAGGTAAACAAATAGCAAAAAGATTTATATACATAAATGAACAAATACATAAAATAAAAATGAAAACTGAATTTTGCAGTGTTTACTGAAAAGAAAAATGGGCTTCAGAGTGAATTACAATGAGTTCCCGTAGAAAAGATTTTCAAGTACTTACAGAACTATGTGTCAACAGAACCTTTCCAGTGAAATGACAATCGGTTCCTTTTATCTTCGTGATGAGCGGTGCTTCCAATCACGTGCTGTAGCGCGCACTCCCATGCACGCGCATAGTGACAGTGAACGCCCATTTTTATGCTAATGTGTGCCATCAGGGGTCGTCACTCTCACTCTAATGTCCGGGTGCGCTGCTGGAGTGACGTCAAGGGGAGCTAGAGGTGCGAGGCACTACGTTGACAGTAGCAAGTTCCACTCTGTTCAGCTGACAAAGAACGCGGTTCATATTTCAGGTGTCTTAGCGGTGACATTACTTAAAGGTATAGGAAGACCCTGGAAAGTAATTAGTTGTTGAGTTTAAATTTGGAGACAGCATGAAGACACGACAAACGGCCATATTGTGCCTGGAAAGAATTAGATGATAGACCGATTTCAAAGAATGATAGGAGAGATGGAGACCCTAGCAGAAGCACCGAACACCCACTCACTGAAAAGTAATTATATGATTTGATAATAATAATAATGGTTAATATTCATATAGTGCTTGCCTCCACAAAGTGAATCCAAAGCGCCTTATAATGAAATAGTCACATCTTTCTCTCTCTTCCTTTCTTACTTACAAATGCGCTTTCATACTATGAACGTTTAAGGAGAGACATCCGGCCGTTGAACATTCTGTAGACATACCCCCTTATCCCATAATCACAGCATTATTATTTTTTACTTTGACAAATATTTTATCAAAACCAACAACGACAACAGAACATCTCTGAAGGGCCGTATCACTTTTAAAAAAAAGGCGGTGTTTATTAAAAAAAAAATTTGAAAAAAAAAGAATGGAGGTTTTTGAAATGTCGATTCTGAATAGCTCAGTACCGGCGTTGCCGGCGAAGATTTTAAAAAATCCCCAGAATGCCCTGAAAAAAGTCCCCAGCTGAGGTAAAAAAAAAAAAAAACTTCCAAGATTTTTACCAATTCCCCACAAGATGCGTTTAAAATTACAATTTCGTTATACTATACATTGAATTTAAACTAAGGAAAGTCAGTGATTAGCTCGCTGATCACGCAAAAGATACTGGCATATAGGCAATCTCAAACTGCCCCAGAGACAAGGTGGTCTAGAGGCAAGGTGCTCGCCTCTCATGCCAAGGGTCCCGGGTTCTAAACCCGGGCAGTGCAGGGATGTTGGAAAGTGGATTTTTCTCATATTTTCAAGTCCCTGGTCCTATTGGGGGGTAGGATCGAGTAGTTCTTGGAAATTGGATTTTCCTCATATTTTCAAGTCCCTGGTCCTATTGGGGGGTAGGATCGAGTACCTAGTCTTCTCGGATAAGGACGAAAAAATTCGAAGGGCCCGTGTGCACGTTGCGCACGTTAAAGATACCTTGGCAGTTGGAAATCGTAAAGAGCAGGCCGAAAGGCCGCTGCCCGGGCAAAATTGAAATTAATAGATTAAAAATGTATCCGACCCCCTCCCCCCCCGCCAGAACAAGAAATAAAAAGAACAAGTAAAGTGAGGTGTAAATGCCAAGGGCAGCGAACCTCCTAAAATAAAGACCTCAAACCCAGAGACCATTTATTTGGCTTTATTCGCCTTGGTCAGAAAAGCCACAGATGGTAACGCGAGTGGAAGGGCAAATTTCTGTGCTCTGTGTGTTGATTTTCTTTTTGCTTTTGTTCGTTTAGGGCGTCACCACAGGATCTCCATAAACTTCGCCCAGGCGTGCGCCCCGGGTATCATTATTATTATTATTACTGTTGTTATTTAGGCAGACAGTTTTGCTTGGTGCTAGATGGCCAGACTGACATAACATTGAAGTAAACAATAAATTTAATTTTATCATTGTAGTGTAGTGCAAATGATAAATAAAATAATGTCCAAGTTGGAATTTGCCAATGGTTTTGAAATATGATGTGTCGCCAACATCCTCGATTCCTCCAGCTTTTTCTTTCACATACAATATAATTATGTCATGCAATGCCGATTCTGTCTGTAGGAGGGAACGGCTATTAAGTGAAGGGATGTACTAAAAATTCTAGACATGGGGCTCAAGCTCAGATGGCTGCTGGATAAAGAAAAAGTGAAAAGATGAACATAAATAAACAAATGGATAATAAATAACAAAATAAATATATATAAAAAAATAAACAATTAGAAATATAATTCTAAACAAACAAGCAAACGAACAAACAGCAAGCAAACAAACAAGAACAATAAATAAATAAATAAATAAACTAAAACTGAGCGCTACTTTAAATCGTTTATTCCATCATCAACTAGGATGTTACAATGATGTCGTCATCTTGATCGTAATCTGTGCACTTGAATTGTGTCCTGCGTGTCGGGTCAATGTGTTTTAGTTAGGGAAGCATATTGTGTGCACTGTTAATTTTGTTTATTTATTAGTGTGTGTGTATATATGTGTGTATGCGCGCTATATATCATACTTTCTGTTTCTGTAACTGTATTGTTATGTATTCAATGATCAAAACAAATTTCCTTGTACAAGGACGAATAAAATTTATCTTATCTTATCTTAAATAAACTAATAAATAAATAAATAAATAAATAAATAAATAAATAAATAAATAAATAAAAACAGCAATAACAGCGACTACAAATTACCTAGACAAAAACTTTCACACGTTGAACACAGACCTCTCTTGTAATGCTTTAACAATGGGCTCCTGCCCTGTGTAAAGCTGGTAATGGCCAAGGTCAGAAGGGAAATGTACGCCCCATTTCAAACTGCTCATTAAATAATTTTGTACTTAAATAAATAAAAAAAAAGGTTCATATAATAAATTTGGAACATACGGGGTAGTTTCAGTTACCGCATCTGCAATTATCTGCAGTCTATCTATATGTAATCTGTGTTAATCTTATACGAATTTTCTTAAAATTAATATTTAATCTATAAAGTGTCGACTTGAATGAATCTCTTTACAGTATGTGCAGCTACTCGACAAAATGAGGCACATTTCGGCACTACCCGATTCAAGAAAATCGCTAATAGGCATCAGAAGGTCAATTTTATCGATTTTGCATTTTCAGTATTTTTCACAAGTTTAACCTCTGTACTATTGCTTTTCCAAATGATAATCCTGTCTTAGAAGTGTAAATGACAGAAAAATTGACTTTGAATTGAGTCATCATCAATAATTTGTATGAAAAGCTGAAACTTTAAAAGCGTTTTTCTCAAAACTGCGGTTCTGCCACTTTGTGTCTTTGATAGGCCAATATCTTCTTTGCTAATTAAATTACAGCAATACCCAATGAAAGGGCTTTGAATGACCTATCTGGTGAAACAAATATCTCCATATCATCAAACTGCAGGAAGTACCTCATTGTGTCGGGCGGCGACACCTATGTTCATTGCCTTTGTCTCTAAAAAGGGGACGGGGGGTGGGTTCAGTTTGGGTCTCAGTTTGGAGAAAGTACGTCTACCTGATAACAGTTACATTATGCTAGGAAAAAAAACAAGACGATACGCAGAATAATATTAATAACAAAACAATAGGACAGGAGAAGACTCTACCAGAAGCGCCTACCAACCACCTGCTTACGAGGAGGAGTAGAAGTACTAGAACCCCGTCAAAATACGAGGCCCCATACCAACTGGCCCACTTGGCCCTCGGTCTGGTTTGAAATGGTTGGTTTGACTTTCAATTAAAAAAAAAAAAAATTAATTTCAGTTCGCTACTCTTGGCATTCCGCCTGTGCTGATGCGGGGCCCTCTTGCAGAAGAGGGACAGCAAAGAATACATCTGACGTGATACTGCGTGTCGTAAGAGGCGACTAAAGGTGCAAAGGTCCTGGTCTCCCGAGAACAGCCAGTTGGCGGTGGGCCAATTACCCACCCTGTAAAAATAAACCAGTTACAGAAACACAAGCAAATACTTTAAATCAGTCTTTTATCCTGTAGATTCAATGAAGATGTGCAACGAAGCGGAAAGACTTGGAATAATGTAAAGAGGCTGGCCCATGATAGAGAGGGATGGAAAGTGTTTGTTGGTGGCCTATACCCTGATCCAGGGTGAGAAAGGCAATGATGATGATGATGATGATGATGATGATGATGACTCTTGGCATTCACACCTCACCTTTCTTGTTTTTAATTTTCCTCATTAATGTTTTAATTTGTTTTTGTGGTAGGTTTTATTTTTTAAATTTTACCTGGGCAGCAGGATTATTAGGCCCGCTCTTCTGAATTTCCAACTGCCAAGGTATCTTTAACGTGCGCAACGTGCACACGGGCCCTTTGAGCTTTTCGACCTTATCTGAGAAGACTAGGTGCTCGATCCTACCTACCATAGGATCAGGGACGGGAATTTCCCCCTAAAATTCCAACATGTCTGCGCCGACCGGGGATCGAACCCGGTACCTTCGGTGTGAGAGGCGAGCATCTTGCCTCTAGACCACCTGTCCCTTTGGTTTCACCTCGGGGTCACCAAGCTTTATATAACTTTGAGCCCGAAAAAAATCTAAATCAAGCACTGGTTCCGTATCTTAAATTTCAAAGAGCTTCAACTGTTTGACAATACCTGGCTTATTTGTAAGAAAAACGACTGTACTGCAGAATTCATGTTGAGCCATATGGCAGTCTAGAATTCGTAGAGGCACGGAATAAATCACTGGGTATCATTCTGTGTGTGTAAAGATTGGAGTTTATCAACGAGTCCTCAGGGAATTCACTGTGGGCGGGCGCAACACTAAATTCGTCCAATCAGGAGCTAAGTATTGATTTTCCATCTGCCAGTTAAAAACGTGGAGGAGTTTGTGACGGGAAACGGGAATGGAGTGCAGCAGTGGCATAGAAATGAGTGCTGGTAGAGGGTATTGGCGCCAGAGAGATATCATCGTGGTTTGGAGGGGGGGGGGAGAGGGGGCTAAAGAGGAGAAAGATAGAGAATGGGGGGAAGAGAGAAAGAAAGAGGGGGGGGGGGAGAGAAAGGAAGAGAGAGAAAGAAAGTGAGAGAAAGGAAGAGAGAAAGGAGGAGAGAGAGAGAAAGATGTGAAGAGAGAAAGGAAGAGAAAAGAGAGACAGAGAGAGAGTCACACACACAGAGAGAGAGAGAGAGAGAGAGAGACAGACAGACAGACAGACAGACAGACAGACAGACAGACAGATAGTTGAGAGAGGAATTTACGGAGAAAGGGAACTTGTGAAGCATTTAAGAGTAAATTAGGGTGTAACGAAATGCCGCGTAATGACCGTCCACTTGCCCGTTCGATCGGTCCACCTTCCTGATCTATTGTTCCAAGTTATGTCTCGGGCTACCTGCGGGTGGAGCAATTATCTCTGACCCGTCCACCTAATACCCCAGCGTCCGAGTTTGGCCACTGTAGAATCTTTGTGCACGTTTTTATGGCTCACGAATTCGAGCTAGCTAGAACCTCCCAGTTTTCCCCTCTGTAATTTTCTGTAATTTCGAGTTTCTGTATATATTCCAGAGCAAATCTGGAGTCGTCAGTCCGCTTGCGATAGACTCACTGCGAGGTCCTGCTCGTGCGAAGCAGTGTACCTGCCTGTAGAACTCAGGCGTGTATTTACAGTGTCTATTAAGGCCTGTATTAAAATCTAGCTCGTGTGGAGCGAGGTCCTGCTCACGTAGAGTGGTGTACCTGTCTGTCGTTCTTATTGTAAGACACAGACGTATATTAACATAGCCTATACGGTGTGTTAAGTTAGCTCGTGTATAGAGCGTTTATGACTTTCAAGTTCGCGTAGGACTTAGTCATAGTAAATTACTGTATTTCTTGCTTTGTCAAAGCATGAAATAAGCTCAGTTAGAGCGGCGTATGAGTCTAAGCTTAAAGTTAAAGTTAGCTCATGTACGGGGTGCATATGTTGCACATATCTTAAGTTCTTAAGGAACTCATTAATTTTCAGTGTTGTACTCGCTTCTTGTGGCAGTGTTAGACCTGTAAGTCTCAGCGTGACCAGGCAGGCTTCTGTCCGTGTGTAGAGCATTGTACCCAGCGTTTCTGTTAATTGTGCAGAACAGCGGGAAGGCTAAAGGCCAAGACCTTAAAGTATTTTAAAGTATCCTGTGCATATTGTTAGGACATTTCGATCCTGTTGTGTATCCTGTGACTGTGACCAGAGCCTTATCAGGACATTAGTTATATATAGTACTAGTAGTCATCTTGTGGATGTGGACAGTGCTTTTTATGTGGAGTAAGGACATATTTGCAATTGAGTGTATCCTGTAGTGAATTTAAGAGAACATTATCTTGTGGAGTCCAGTTTCCCAAGAACCGGACATTCTTCGGTTTAGGACCATCATCGTCAAGTTTACAGATTCAAGATATAGGACAAGTTCAAGTAACATTTTAGTTAGAGTAATTATTGGAAGAGTGTGGATGTATCCTGTGTGAAACGTTCTTTAAGTGCAGAGCTGGTGAGATATACAATTACCTTTTTGTCTGTGTTTTAGTGTAACATATTATAATCCATTTTATTGTCATTTCATTGTATTAATCAGAAACCTCTTCTTTCAGGGTAGTTAGTTTAGGTTATTGTTGTCACATTTATTATCTTTGGATCATTGCCATTTTAATATCTGTATGAAATATTTGTCCATCTCTTCTGACACGCTATTTAGACTACTTTACAAACATTAATCAAGCCCCCATCCCACGTGTCCCAATAAATTTATTGTGTGTATAACTGTAAAGCACTTGTTTCCATTGGTGTGTTGTAGTCACTCATAGGCCGGAACATCCCAAGGTTGCAAACCGCATTTGCAGTACCATTGTCTGCACCTGCGCTTTGTGACATAGAGTAGAAGAAGAAAAAACTAGGGGAAAATAAGTGAGGCAAGTGGATGGGGTGGAAATACATTAAACAGAAGAAAGAAATAAAGGAATAAGATTATTCTGGATAGAGCTGTCTTTTCAAGAACCGGTTCCCTGAGAACAACCAGCACCAGAACAAATTTCAAACCTAAGTGGTCTTGTCCACAGCATTCACAACGCTCCACTGTTTTGCTGAAAATGACGTATGAAAAAGCAAAACACCTTTTGCCTCTGTATACTTATCCACAGGGTCCGTTCCGCTCCGCTCCGCTCCTCGACCCCACAGAGGCAAAAAGCGGTTTACTTTTCCATCCGTCATTTTCCGTAAAATAGAGGAGCGGATACTGTAGACAAGACAACCAACCCAAACCCAGATGTCATGCGCGCCAGGCCACTCTACACACTGTACTCCTTGCTAGGACGAGAAATGGCACTGAATTGAACACGTGTCAAATACAACCCCCAAGCTCCAGACTTATCAAGGGAAACAAAAAAGATCATTGGACTTTACCATAATAACAGCATTTTTAAAGAATCGGGTTCAAGTACGTAAGTCCCCCCAATTTTTTTTTTTGCGCTAGGAGTACGTATTTTAAAGCCTTGGTGACTCCAGAGCTAGAAAGCTCCTCCCGAAATACCCCTAACAACCACCTTAATTAATTATTCTTTCGGAATTTCTTTGTTTTCCTCCTGTTTTTTTTAATTTTTTGGTTGAAAGGGTAGGGGGCAGAGTTAGAGATTCGATACGCTTTAGGGTTGAGGATAAAGACGGGGTTAGGGATTGGTACGTATACGTACGCGCCAATAGCGCAAAACGCTTGGGGTGCGCATGTACAAGTAACAACAGGGATTGCCCCAAACGTAACTAGACACAAAAGCTCGATACAAAAGAGACTGGATTAGATTAATTGACATCTAAGAAAATTAATTTAGATTTTTTGAGCCTCAATCAGGTAAAATAGAGAGAGAGAGAAAGAGAAATAAAAGGCCAAAATTGCACCACAATGTGATCTCCCCACCGCTAAATTTTTTTTTTTCCTATAAGAAGATATAGATTGAGACAATCATGAGACATTGCATACATGGACACATACACTCTCCATCTACCGAAATGAATTCACCCTCCCCCCCTCCCCCCACCCACCCTCGCCACAGAACAACGTCACACTAACACTATCAGTTCCGCCATACATTGCCAATCTCTCAGAAAGGCAGCGCGTGCACTCCAAATTCCAAAATAGGGCTTGCTTTGCACTACTTTTTTCTCTAATTACTGCGTGCACATCAAGTTCCATTTCTACATTACATCACCGTCAAGAAAATGACTATGTGACCTGACATCATAAAAACAAGACAAATGATACCTGTTTTTTTTAACGTAGCCTACTGTTGACAACTTTAGTTGAAGGGTTTGACCGCAAAATGCAAAAACCACCATTTTTACAAAATCAGCGATATGTGCATGAGATGACACAGCGATATGAATTATATGACATGACGTGAAAAGTTTCACAAAAAACGATATATTCAAAGGTAAAACAGTCCATGAAAATGTTATGTATTTTGCAAAACATGATAAACGCCACACTGTTTTTTTTTTTCTAAACTCTACAAATCCAAAGGGAAAAAATCCCCTCATTTATCATGATCCGTACATCTACATGTAAAGTAATGACTTATAAACAAGATCACACGCTAGAATCTACATCTATACAGAATTCAAGTTCAAGATCTAGATCTAGAGTTTAGGCAGTTAAGCTGAGAGTCCACTCAATCACTACCAAAGGGTCTCCCAACGATCTATCTTGACCCTGATCTAGACCTAAAATTTAGACTTTTAATGTACATAGTAGAATTTCGCTTGACTAGCTTCTAGATTTTGATTTACCAATTCACTATCTATATTTAGAGGGCGTCCCCTGGCTATTTGACAATTTTAATAAAAAATATCAATGGATTTATCTCATTTTGCTAAAAAAAGATAAAACATTTGATCAAGGCCGCCATCAGAAGCATGTAAATAACATTTTAGTTTGTTTTTGTATTTGAATGAAGCATGTATAACATTCATGATAAGCTTGATTAACAACAATTAGCGAAAAGGGCTTATTTGGAGCCAAAATTGATGTTTTTCTCAAAACGAGAAAAATGGATTTGTCTCATTTTGCGGTCAACCCTTCAGTTCTCTATTCATTTCTTCCCAAAACTGCGTTCATGCCGTTTGAAGATGAGCACATTTGAAAAAATGTTATTTGTTAGCCTACCGAATCTGTTTTAGGAAGGCGCCAAGCACCTTCTCCCCCCCCCCCTTTATTATACGATAATTACCTTTAGAAAAATATAGGTGATCTGACTACTACTACTACTATTTCCTGTTGCACCCACTGGTGCTTAGGGCAGCAACAAAGGATCTCCAGCCCTGTCTGTCCTGGGCCATCTTTGCGAGAGTTCCCCATGAGTGATTGAAGGATTTCATCTCTGCCTCGATTGTTCTCCGCCAGGTTGCCTTGGGTCTGCCTCGCTTGCGCCGTCCCTCCGGTGTCCACTGAAGTGCTGTTTTGGTTATAGAATTTGCTTCCTTCCGCAGCACGTGTCCAAGCCATCTCCATCGTCTCTTCGTGATGATGTTGGCTATTTCTTCTTGCTTGCATCGTCTTAGTAGTTCCTGATTAGAAATCTTGTTTGGCCAAAAGATGCGGAGAATCCTACGAAGACATGTGGTGTGGAAGGAAGACAACTTGGCGAGGTCACCTTCTGTCATTCGCCAACACTCTGATCCATACAGGAGTGTGGATAGGACACAGCTTTGGTACAGTCTGATCTTGGTGTTGATGCCGTTTTGTGTCGATTTCCAGATGTTGCTCATACTTTGAAAGACAGCCCTTGCATTTCCCAGCCTACTTTGGATGTCCTCCTTTGTGCCACCCTCTGGTCTGATAATGCTACCAAGGTATTTAAATTTGTCCGTCGTAGTGAGGTTCTTGTCATCTACTTGCACTGGTGCTGGAGTGTCTACATTTAGGGTCATAATCTCTGTCTTCTTCTGGCTAATCCGAAGGCCTACTTTGCATCCAAAATTATGTAGTCTCTGCGTCTTATCTTGCATGTGTTGGTGACTATGTGACAATAGCGCAAGGTCATCCGCAAAGTCCAAATCCTCTAGGTTGTCGAAGAGTGTCCATCTGATGCCTCTTGGTGCATCCTCTGTAGTTTTCCGCATAATCCAGTCGATTACGAGGTTAAACAAAATTGTTGACATCACACATCCTTGCCGTACACCAGTTTTCACTTCAAAGGATGCATCACTGTTTCCGACACTGCAACTGAAGTTCTTGTAAAAGCTTTTGATGAGTTCAACAAGCTTGCTGGGAATCCCATAGTGCCGAAGAATGCGCCATATACTCTCTCTGTGGATGCTGTCGAAGGCCTTTTCGAAGTCAACGAAGTTCACATAGAGCTGCCTTTGCCATTCTGAACACTGTTCTATGATGTTTCGGAGTGTGAAGATCTGGTCAATGCATCCTTTCCCCTTTCGGAATCCGGCCTGTTCCTTTCTCAGAGTCTTGTCCACAGCATCTGACATACGTTGCACAATGATCTTGGCAAGGATTTTGCTGGGTATAGAAAGGAGAGTGATACCACGCCAGTTGTTGCAATCGCTGAGTGCTCCTTTCTTGGGTATTTTCACTATTCTGCCTTCATTCCAGCTCTTTGGTACTGCTTCTGCTTCCCAGATAGCTGTGAACAGTGGCTGAAGGATGGTGGCTGACTGATCCGGATCTGCTTTGAACAGTTCTGCAGTCAAGTTGTCTTTTCCTGGGGCTTTGCTGTTTTTTAGGCTCTTTATTGCTGCCACTATCTCTTCTTTCTTTGGTGGATCTATGTTGATGTCAAGGTCTTCAGCAGCATCTTGTATTATTATTCTATCTTCAGGTGGTGGCCGGTTTAGTAATTCCTGAAAGTGCTCTGTCCAGCGTGTATCCTGTTCTCGTTCTGTAGTCAGTAGTTTCCCATTCTTGTCTTTGATTGGAACACTTGGTCTTCCACCGTACTTGCCACAAATGCGCTTAGTGATCTTGTGGAGCTTACCCTGTTCTCCTCTTGCTGCTGCCTCCTCCGCATCTGCCGCTAGCTGTTCCATGGCTTCTCGTTTATCTTTCTTTACTAGTCTCTTCACTTTCTTATTTAACTCTGTGTAGTTATGTTGGTACCTCTCGTTCAGCCTTTCCGATTTCACTTGTAGGAGTTTCTTTTTCATGACTTTCCTCTCCTCGATCACATCCCATGTTCTTTGTTGGATCCACTCCTTGCTTTTCCCTTTCTCATTAAATCCAAGGCAGGCTACACTGCTCTCTGTGTACACTGTAGTTACTCTTTTCCACTCTGAATCGATTCCTCTTTCATTAGGGTTGTTCTTATCAGACTCTCGTAGAGCCTGGAATCGGTTCTTGACTTGTATGTTGAAGGCATTTCTAACACTTGCATCTCTCAGTTTCTGAATATTAAGGTGTCTTTGCTTTGATGTCTTGATTCCGGTCTTGTTCAGTTTAATTTTGATAAGTGCTGCCACTAGATGGTGGTCGCTGGCTACGTCAGCTACTCTTTTCACTTTCACATCTAGAAGGGATCGTCTCCACATACCGTTGATCATCAAATGGTCTATTTGGTTCTTGTCTCTTCCATTTGGAGAATTCCATGTGAGTTTGTGAATTTCTCTGTGTGTGAAAAGGGTCCCTCCGATGACTAAGTTGTTCAAGGCACAAAAATCCACAAGCCTTTCTCCATTGTCATTCCTTGTTCCAGTTCCATGTTTTCCCATTACTCTTTCATAATTTATATCATCTTTACCTACCTTAGCATTGAGGTCTCCCATGACAATGATGAGATCATGCCGTGGCGTCATGTCCATTTCCCCCTGGAGTTGTTCATAAAAGTCGTCTTTGTCTGTGTTGTCGTTTTCGTTGGTTGGTGCATAACATTGGATGACAGTGATGTTTGTGTGTCGTCCTTTCATCCTCATCCTCATCAGTCTGCTATTGACTGGTTTCCACTCCAACAAGCATTTGTCCAGTCCTTTCTTTAGGATGATGGCTACTCCTTCATGATGTTGGTCATCCTCTCTTCCAGAGTAGAGAACGGTTTCTCCAGTGGATGTTTTGATCCTTCCAGATCCAGTCCATCTGCTCTCACTTACACCCAGGATGTGTAGGTTGTAGCGCCTCATCTCTGATGTTACTTGTGCTAACTTACCCGATTCATACATTGTTCTAACATTCCAGTATCCAATCCTGGTCTTGGTTTTGGCGGTGTTCAGTTCCTCCTTCATCCTGCTAGCAGTTTCCTTTCGGCTTTCACTACTTGCATTCATACGAGTCGCGAGGTACTCAGAAGGTCCATCACATCTAGAACGTTGGTTTTTCCATGTTGCTGTTTCCGTAACGATTTTTGTTTCTCCAAGTAAGGTCACCCCAACAAGGATTTCAGGGTAGGGTTGTTAGCCCTACGCCCAACTCCCGAACCTGGAGGGCCGGTCTGTTCAATCTTGTCTGGTCCTTCCCCCATGACCTGTCCAGCTTGCTTAAAGCTATCAGGGGCACGAGGCCTCCGCTGGCTTAGCTTCTGGGATCACTGGGACACGCAAGCCACTCCTCCACGTCAAGGCATGAACAATTGGAGCAGAGGTGATCTGACTAAACCGGGCTAAAGTGAATTTTTGTTATACCTCTTGAGAAAATCAAATTGAAATATTTCTAAGACAATTTCAAACAAAATATTTTAACTGAATGCAGAAAAATGGCTAATCTTTTATATTATAAGTAAATATCAATTTTCATAGAAAATTGTTCCCTTTTTGGAGAGGTTTTCTCAAGGATTTGCACTTTCACCTTGAGTCTGTCTTCGTCAGCCCCACTCTCAAATGATATCACTATCAGCCATTCTGCCATTTTCAAGATTTGACGATGGTTCCAACATGCGTTGTCAGAATCATCGCCGCTTGGGTTTTGTCTTCTTAGGTCTTTTGGTTGTGCTGTTGTGCCCTTATTTCTTTTTTTGCTTTTTCGAAATGAAAGTCTCCCCACCCCCCCCCCCCTCGTTGTCAACAGTCTGACTCTTATCATCATTCCCAGTTCCGGAGCAGAAATTTCAGTTTGCTTGTTCGTTTTTTAGGATACACCTGCTGAGGTACCCGGCGTTGTCCAGGCTAAATCCGTTTGTTAGTTTCACCCTGCCTGTTCCTTTCGGTTTATGTTATTGTTGTATATTTCTTTATTATTTAGATAGACTTAAGGCTTATTACATTCCCGTTGCACTTTACCGCCCTGTACACCCTATCAGCAGTCGAAGCAAATCACAAACTGGGCACTGAGCGGTTTGTTTTTTTAGGCAGGAAGTGACGACGTCATTGGCCCAGGAGTGCATAAAAAATAGGAAGAGTCTGGGGGCAAAATTAGCGGCTCAAAGCAAACCCGAAAAATATTTCCTCACCATTACAAGTCTCCAAATCTAAAAAAAGAACCTTCTGCAGGTCGAAAGGAAGGCACCTGTAAAATTTCACTCAAACCCGAGCTGTGTGAGTGGCGGTAGGTCTTGTTAATAATCCCGCACGTTTTTTAAAAAATTATATATAGATTCTTGACTATCGGCATCTGCTTCAATACTCTTCCTTGTCCTCATTTTATGGCAACATGTCCCCGACATTGATACCATGTGGGGACAATGAGCAGAAACTTGGCAAATGTTGGGTCTTAATCCCCCCGTCAGGATTGGATCAACCCAGTCACGTGAGACTTGTACACACTCCCAGGACATAATCCATGTATGTAGTATTTTACTATCAACCTCAAGGATCTCCATTCCTATGCATAACCGAAGTCGCAGCTTAGGTCAGGGTTTGGCAGTCCCAAGTTCGTAAGAATTCTCAATAGAACCTAACTACATGTCTAATTAAATTCCCCTTGCGGATCGAACGGATAACTAGTAGGCTGTTGCAGAGTGTTGCTTTTACACAACACCCGGCCCAAAAATTTCTTCTATATATCTGCAGTGTACATTTTTATCACACCAAGTTAGTAATTTTAGTCAAGAATACTTGTTCGCTTAACTATTAATTTTCCTAGTTTTCATATTTTTTTCGTGATAAATATTTATTCGGTTTGACTATTTTATATCAGTTTTACTATTTCCAGTGTATTTGGATAATATAGTCGGTGTCTGGGTATTTCATGGTAATGTTGGTGACTTGCAGCAATAGCTTAGATTAAAATAAAAAACAACACAGCCAGCAGAGTTAGTAATAAATTTACTCGGATGCTAGAACACAGAAACAGTGAAGGTTAAAGGAGGAAAAAGACATAAAAGTAGGAGGCGACGGGGAGAGAGAGAAAGAGGGGGAGAGAGAGAGAGAGAGAGAGAGAGAGAGAGAGAGAGAGAGAGAGACAGAGACAGAGAGAGAGGAGGGAGAGAGAGAGAAGAGAGAGAGAGAGAGAGAGAGACAGAGACAGAGAGAGAGGAGGGAGAGAGAGAGAAGAGAGAGAGAGAGAGGAGGGAGAGAGAGAAGAGAGAGAGAGAGAGAGGAGGGAGGGAGACACAGGGAGAGAGAGACAGAGAGAGAGAGCGAGCGAGAGAGAATGGGTGATGAGAAGAGTGGTAGATGATAGAGGTAGATAGATAGATAGATAGATAGATAGAGAGAGGGAGAGAGAGAGAGAGAGAGGGAGAGAGAGAGAGAGAGAGAGAGAAAGAGAGAGAGAGAGAGAGAGAGAGAGAGAGAGAGAAGAACGAGAACAAGATAGTAAAAATAAAAGATGCAACTGACAGGCATTTTCGCAGTCTCATTTTTTTTTTTCAGTCTGCTTGAACAGAAAAAACCCACAAGCCAGTAGAAAAGGCCTGTATGATAATACGGAGATCCATCAAATAAAGGAAGAAAAATATGAAAAACCTTCGCGGAGACCGGAGTCCATAGGTCCGAGGAAAGGATACGGCCATAAAACTCTGTGAGCTCTTCTGGCCAATTAACCTAATGAGGGCCATAACGTGAGACTGGGAGACGACACTCACTGATTGGTGACACGATTCTGTAACTGACCGGTGTGGTTTCATTGTCCCACTAGAGATGCTATTCGAGGGTTGCTGTTCCTAGAACATCAGCATAACTGAAGGAAGTAAAAAATAAATAAATGTGATAATGAAAGAAAAAGTATGTATTTAGAAAAAAAAAAGTGATAAGAAGATAACGATTGTTCATACATAATAGTGCAAACAGATAAGACAAAATAAGATGAGATAAGATAAGAAAGACAAGAATCACTTGAGTATCACAAGACGAAAATTCATTTTAACAGAGCATTTTAAAGCTTATACATACATAATTCCTACATATTTTTACACTAACCTGTCCTAACTAAATAGCAGCAGAATACAAGAAGTAACATGCCGTGGAACCTTAATAAAATATGGCACAGACCTAGCTGGAATGCGTTGTTGAGATGAATTGCAGATGATAAAAACGATCTTCTGTATCTTTCTCTGTTTGCTTTGATGTGTATTATGCTATTGGTCCTGGATGATCTTCAGATTCGACATGTCGGGATCTGAGTTCTTGTTTGTTCCGTCTTCATTTTTTGAAAAACGGGGGATTTTTTAGTATGTACAAGGGGTATTAGTATTACAAATTTTTAAAAAATGTACATTTGACATTTGTTTAAAATGCGTTGTGGCACTTACCGAGCAGTTACACAGTTCTGATTTATTCTAACTCCTTATCATTATGCTAAAGCCGCAAAAGTTTAAGGTCGAATCATTCAGTTGTGCAAAAAAAAAAAAAAGTGGAGTTGGAACAAACGAGAACTAAGGTCGCAATAAGTGTAAGAATTTAATATTCAGATTTAGAAGTAAAAGGAAACTTTAAATAGAAACATTAATGTCTGTCGTTTTCGTCAATGAGATATTGACACTCTCATTGAAGTCCACGTGGAAAAGGGGTGAGAATTGGGGTGCCTGGGGGGATGGGTGACAAATCTTTGAAAGACTATTTCAAAGGCCCCGGGTTAAAATATCATAACTCGGTTTTCACAAATTTTTCAGAAGATGCAAAAAAAAAATAACTTCCTTTATCAGACTAAATAGTTATGATATTAAAAAAAACAAAGAGTTAGGTAACTCTTCATTCCCAGAACTTAACCCTCAACTTATAACACAGGGCTAAAAGCATGTCAGAGATCTCAATTTTGAACAAAAAAACTTGTCGAGTTACGATGGTTTACTTACTATACGGCCCTTGATTAATTTTTGAGGGAATCTTTCCTTATTCCACGGGGAGTCAATGTCACTGGAGGCCAACGATATGATTGTTGCTCCAACTTGAAAAGGGTAATAATTGTTGTAACAAAAGTAGTGGCTGCATGAACAGCAACAGCAGTAACAACAGCAATCATGGACAGTAGCGGATCTACTATGAAACTAATGAAGCTTAAGCTACGGGGCCCCTAATGGGTGAATTTAGGATTTTACCCTATTGTTGCTGGTTGCGAAGGGTCCCCATAACAGTTAAAGCTTCAGGGTCCAGAAACTATAAGTTCACCACTGATCATAGAAGCAGCAGCAGCAACAACAACAACAACAACAACCGGATGGGGCAACAACAGTTGTACCACCAGCAAAACAAGCACAACAACAAAAGCAGCAACAATTATTACAAACAACAACAACAGCCACGAAAGAAACAAATTATGACATATGAAAAAAATTAAGACTATGAAATCGACCAACCCACAATCGATGGGATTCACAGTTGTACAGATAGACTAGAGCGAAAAGTAGATCAAGGCACTGTACATCCTAGGGTGCCCCGAGGTGAGACAAGGTTTCGACAAAAAAGTTTGAAAAATGATGCACACTGGTTGTGCACTATTACTGTGGGCTGTAATTAATAGTTGCTTGCCTTCCTTTTATCTGCAATAGCGCAACGTTAGGTGTCCACTCGAATTGCCGCCGTTTTTTAGAGGAAGGAAGAGAGGCGGCGTAACAGAAAGTCCTCTTTTATCTATTGTACAATCCTGTGATGGGACTAAACATTGGATGTATATGAAACACGTTGCAGAATATGGTTTCGTCATACCAACTGACCAAACCTCTGCTGCCAGATGAAATGTAATTGCTTCCAGTGGTAAAACCAGGGGAGAAAATCACGACATCAGATGTTCCTCTTACACTTTCCTCCCTTTGTTTTCCCCGAGATCTCGATCTGCCTGTTGTTATCCCCCCTTTGCCCCATGTTGTAGCGTGCAAGCGGTGCATCAATTTCCTGTATTACTTCCCCCTGTCACTCTGCCCCGCTTCCCCGGCAGCAAAGACATACCCGAATTAACTCCCCTCCCCTGATTTACTTGCACCCTCTTATGAGATTGGTTTTTGGATTGGGATGAGCGCCATGGACTTGTGTTGTGCCATAATGGATCTTTTCCTGAGCTGTTTGATCACAGCATGGTATGAGTGCATGACACCAATGTATCTGTCTTTTCTCCTCACTCTCATTACAGCGTAAAACTGATTGAAAACATTCAGATACTTACAATTGTTATTGCTGAATTTTTTTTTAGAATAAACAGGCAATATCAATAGTTAAGTTTTAGCTACAACAAAAAAATACAAAAAGGAGCAACCATAGACAACAATAACGACAGCAGCGACTACAATTGCACGAGCATCACTTCATTTACTTACCCTTCCAGCCTCCTTGTGTGCTTAGGTCTTTATTTTAGGAGGTTCGCTGCCTTTGGCATTTACACTTCACTTTTCTTATTTTTATTTTACTGGTTCTTGTTTCTGTGTGTTTTTTTTTGTGGTAGGGATTAGTTTATTTTAGAATTTTACCTCGGCAACGGCCTTGTTCGGCTTGCACTTCTCGACTTCCAACTGTTAAGGTACCTTTAACGGACGCAACGTGCACACGGGCCCTCCGATTTTTTCATCCTTTTCCGAGAAGACTAGGTGCTTGATCCTAAACATCATAGGATCAGGGACAGGAATTTTCTCCTAGAAATTCCAACATGCCTGCAGTGACCGGGCATCGAACCTGGTACTTTCAGGATGGCAGGCGAACACCTCGCCTCTAGACCATCTCGTGGTTGACACCCTGCGACAATCCGACATAGATTTATGTATGATTTCTGTAGGGTTCATTGGATATCTTAGTGGCAGATTCCCTACATCAAACCTATGTCTGTGCGATGTCGTAACCACCGGATCTATGCAGGAACAATGTCAATCTTATGTGCAAACTCGACGTCAGTGCTATCAGTCGATTTTCCGTCGGGTTGCTGGCTGAGTAGTCACATTAGTTTGGGCCAGATTGGAGATAACTCTTCCTCTAGCCGGATTGTGTCACCTGATTGGTGCATTGGACAACCCTGAACTAAACTTTCCAAAGTACCGGAGTGGTTGTTTCCCATTTCAGTAACTGACTGCGTCTCCCGGTGCTATTTTGACAAGGTCTTGCCAGATTTTCTGTCCAGTTTGGCCACAAGTCTGTCACAAACCAAATAAAGACATTGTAAATAAGAACACAAGGTAAAGCAAAAGAAGTTTATCTCCTTCAGTTAATATCTTTCTTTTCTACACAGTTCTCTGCGAATTCTAAAAAAAAAAAAAAAAATGTCGGAATTCAATTGGCAGTTAAAGTTTTCTCATTTGGTTGCCATCTGAAGTAACAACAACAACAACAACAAAAACAAAAAATCAGAATTTTCAAGTCTGGCCTCTCAAGACACCAACTGGCAACATTTCTTTGACATCATGTCTATGTTATTATCTCTCTTCCTGATTTCCTCTGTGCTGCCTGCCAACCCTAAAGATGTGAGACTGCTTTATTTCACAACACCGACTCCGATATTAAAGAACTTGATTTTCTTTCTTTTAGCCTCTTGTTGCATGTTACTTGTTAGGCCTTGTCCGTCCACTGCAGGATGTAGCCCTCTGCCAATGATGTCCAGTCTTCTCTGTTTTTCGTCAGCCATAACAATAATATTGGGGACAGGGTGGTCTAGAGGCAAGGTGCTCGTCTCTCATGCCAAGGGTCCCGGGTTCTAAGCCCGGGCAGTGCAGGCATGTTGGAAATTGGGATTTTTCTCATATTTTCAAGTCCCTGATCCTATTGGGGGGTCGGATCGAGTACCTAGTCTTCTCGGATAAGGACGGAAAAATTCGAAGGGGCCGTGTGCACGTTGCGCACGTTAAAGACACCTTGGCAGTTGGAAATCGTAAAGAGCAGGCCGAAATTAATAGATTAAAATTCATCAATATCATCCCCCCACCAGCAACAACAAAATTTATTATTCATTATTAAATATATATTATAATATTCAAATATTGTTTGTATTGTGAGTTGTGAGTTGTGAACTGTTGTGAGTTGTATACTGCGCCTAACGGTTGCGTCACAATTTGCTCTGAGATAGAGAGAGATAGAGAGAGAGACTGAGCGAGACAGGGAGAGAGAAAGAAGCAGTGCAGTGTGTTGAGCGCTTCGCCGGCGCTCCATTCTGCTCTGTGGTTGACAGGTTTCTTCTGTAAAGCGCATAGAGCATTTTAAAAATGGATAAGCGCTATATAAGATGATGATAATACATGTAATAATAATAATAATAATAATAATAATAATACACAGCATTTATAACAGCGCTTTGTCCCATTAAAAACCAGGCTCTAAGTGCTTTACAACATTTATATCATGTAAATCACACACGTAATACACAGGCATACTCAGGAAAAACAAAAACTTGATGGACATTCAGAGTGTAAAAAAATGACTCTTCAGCTGATGTTTAAAAGTCATTTCCATGCCTGTCCACCTATCTGCACACAACAAATTAGCCTCAGCATGGTAAAAGTTTATTCTATAACATGATAGTAAAATACCATACCACCAACTGAAACAACAGCAACGTCAAAAACGACAAAACAATAGGCGTCCTTTAGCCTTGCTGGATCATTGGATTAGCGCATTTAGTTGGCCACTGTGGTTCTGTAGCAGCGCCCCTTGTATCTGGAGAGCCCACCCGCGAGTAGCAGTCCTTTTGGTGCAGTTCACATTGGTAAGGAAAGGAATGTCTGGTCTTACAGTCTGACTTTCTGCACTTCTGTGGGTTCTCTTCACAGCCAGCATTCCCGCGTCAATCCAATGTAGATTTATATAGGATTTCCATAGGGTTGGTAGGATTACCGCAGGGGCAGGTTCACTATATCAAACCAACGTCAACGTGATGTCGTAGGCAGCGGATCTACGTAGGAACGTTATTCCTATGTGCAGACTTGACGCCAATACTACGCATCGGATTTCTGTAAGATTGCTGGCTGGGTTCTTGTCCCATTGAATCAGCAGTTCATCAAATTTCTTCAGACCTCTCCTGGTTTCTCGCCCCCCCCCCTCCCCCCACTTATCTCTGTCTTTTCCCTAGGTATTAATTATGTCTACTTGGTGACTTTCAGATCATGTTTGCGTATAACTTTGCAACGTAGCAGTGGCCACCCTTGTGCAACAGCAGCAATAATAACACAACATGAAAGGACAAGAGAAAGAGAAAAACAGGGAAAAGTGGCACTTGCAAGGGAAATAAATACTACTAAAAAGAAATGTAACAGCAAAAGTAAAGTTAGTTCCCCTGACGAGACCCCAGGTACTGACTCGGCTATGGATGCAGCGAAGAGTTGAAATACTTCGGATGAGAACATGATGTACATGTTAACCTGATTACTTTAGGTGAGCAGGAACTTCAATAGACAGCTGAAAAACCGACATCCTTATTATTTAATCTCTTGTCATCATGTAGATGTAACATCTTCACCAACTCAACACATGACATCTGCAGCTTTACAGAAGAGGTTAAAAAAAAAAAAATGTAAGCCTGGTACGTCACAGCCAGTTGGTGCCAGCAAAATGTACACCCAAGGGATTATGGCTGTGTTCGATCGGGGTTAGTATGACAGAGTCTTTTCGAACTAGGATCATATAGGAAATCATAGTGTGCACTTCTTGTTTGCCGGCAACTGACTGTGCCGATCGGGGCTTAGCATGATACCCTCCTAATTTGACTTTTCTTTGTGGATACCATCATCATTAACTCCCAAAGAATCACTCAGAATTCCAACACTTTCAGTCAATAACACTGACACCAACAACAACAGCAATAACAAGATGAATGTCTCCAGCTGAATGGTTTTGATTTTCCAAATCCAACTCCACATTTCACAACTGACGACTGGGGTGATAATGGCAATTTGCGCACCGAATCAGAATTGTTCTGATTCTCTTTTGAACTCAGTGCGCAAGGTCTGTCTTCCCGCCAGCCGACTCAAGACGGTTTTGAAGCGCCCTAACTAATGAGACAGACTTGGTTCGGTCTCTTCGGTGTGCCAGATTCCGTCTAACTACATTGTCCACATCTCACACAAAAAGGCTTGACTCAGTACTCTACTGTCTATTGATAAAAGAAAAAAGTTCCGTCTTCCTACCCATGGAGTGCCCGATTGCTGGTGACTGTCTATTGTCTTATGATACATGTATTTCGAATTTTGTAACCTAGTATTTTTTTTTCAAGACTACTCGAAATAATTACTTCTTTGCAAGATGCTAGAAATATCCTGGGAAAATAAATGTGCGTACGTAATGTGGTGTACAACGTATGTATAGTTGTGCTCGTATGTGTGTATGTATTATTTACATCAACGGATCATCGTACGGTATCTGTGTGTATCGGAGGTGTAAAAGCAAATTCAACTGAATTATCAAAGCATCATACTTGACAGGAAGGGGACACATTTGGCAGTGCCAATTCGTTTTCTTACTTCGTTGGAAAACCCAAACTCAAACTCAAAGCCAGTGCCGTTTGCAATGCAAAATCAAACCTTTGTGCACAGTGCACACTCGATCCATGCAATATGGCCGTGTAGGATGATCCAGTGACGCTGGTAGCGAAGAGCGTGCCAACTTTAAGATTAAATTGGCTAACGTAGTTACCAGCAACATCTTGTGTTCCCGTTATTCAAATGCATGAAGACCCCTGCTGGGCGGGACTGTTAATTTAATAGTGGTCAGAGTCGGGGCCTGTGCAGAGAGATGGACGGAAATGGAGAGAATAAGAAAGGGGGAAGGAGGAAAAAAAAACAAAACACCATACCAGACATAGGGACATAAAGAAAGAAAGCAACACCAAAGAAATAGTGAGTTTGAGTTTGAGTTTGAAGAAAGCACGTCGACACGACAACGGTCATATTGTGCCAGAGGAAAAACAAGACGATAGATAGAATATAGCAGAACGATAGGACAGAAGGAGTCCTTATCAGATGCGCCCATCAACCACCCGCCAGAGATATAGTGAAGCCAGGGTAGAGAGGAAAACAGTGGTGTGAGCAAACGGTTTATCATATCAGCGTACGAGTAGAAACTCGGATATAAAATCTACGCTTTTGTTTGTTTGTGTCTTAATTTTGTTGACAATTTTCATTCAGGAGAAAAGCTAAGACGCCTTAAGGGTTTGAATTTAGCCTTGTAAGAAATGTTGAACTATCTTCGGGCCCATAATAAGCAATCACTATTACTTTGCTTTGAACCCTAGAAATTAACTGATTCATTCGTCTAAGCCGCTCTGAAGGCTTCATCCGAAAAAAAACAACCCCAAAACATTCAAGTCAAACAGCACATGAAAATCATAATGTTGTTATAATTATTTTCAATAATATGTGCATTTATCTGCTTGACATGGCCCCATACAAACTTAGTATTGATCACCAATTTTCAGAGAGGGCAGTATGAACGCTGTTGTTCTCTTACTAAAACTAGCTGGAAGGGAATCTGTTATAGTAGCACACCGTGTCAAGTCTGTTTTTGGTCGGGTTTGGCTCAGACTTGAACTTCCCTTGAATCATCTAGCTGAACAGATTTGTTTCAGTCTCCACCAGTGTGCCAGGTCCCGTTTAACCCCAGTAGTCACCAAACGGAAGCCAAACTGTCTTGACAGTATGTCAGCGGCCCAAATGGATGGGAAATCACAAACATTCAAGTGTTGTACGGAAAAAAAAATCTCAGAAATTTGGTTTCATTGACGAATAGCAGCTCTGCGGTCAGCAAGTTATAGCCGCGTTTTGATACAAGGATTTTCAAAAAGTGCGTCTTCGATACCCCAGGCCTTGATTCAACCAGTCAAACATTCCAAAAGCTCCTAGACTGATCTGGGCGCTATGATGGAAAATTCTCAGCATCGCGGAAAAGGACAGCTTTTCTTCTATTGCTGACCAGGACAAATTGTTATGCGCGATTCCTGAAACAACAACAACAACAACAACAACAACAACAACAACAACAACAACATTTTTTATCCATTCCACTAGTCGGCCAATCAAACCCGGATGATACGCGCCTAAGCTAAACCTTTTCAACACTAAGACAAATTAAAGTGTGTCAGGTTAGAAAGTTTATTTGGCCCGGCTGTGGTAAAACGTATATGAGGTACATTGAGATACTTTGAGAGCCCCTGTTTGAATGAATTGAAAGTCGTTTTCAACACCCCCAACTGTCCAGGCTCAGTCAGGGGGAGGTAAACAGCTAGGGGAAACAACCCAGTACAGTGATCATCGCCCAGATTTGAGTAATCTTTGATGACCTATCAATGTGTCGTGTTTTACATGGATTGTCCAAATAAACAGAATAGAAATGGCCCCAGGCATTGACATTTGTTTAAAATGAGTTGTATCACTTATCAAGTTGTTTCTCAGTTCCGATTTATTCCAACTGCGTATCATAATACTAAAGCTGCAAATGTTGAACGTTGATTTTCTGAGTAGTGCAATACGTGGGGCTGGAACAAACAAGAACTGAGAACGCGATGTATATTGAATACTATTGAGTGTTGGACACATTCTGGTTTTGTAGAAATGAATCCTTTTACTAATTTCGTTTAATTACAAAAAGCAGTTAAGCAAACTCAGAACCGGGCTACAGTCTAACAAATAAATGTATCTGTTAGGGTTTGTGTAAAATATGTCGACAGGGAAACCTTGATAAAAAAAAATAAAAAAAATCTAACAGACAGTTTTCGGGAAAATCGATTTTTGATTCCCAACAGAGCCGAAACAAAATTCATTGTAGTATAGAATTTGAAATGAGAAGGAAAGCAGATCTCATTGGTCTAAATTCGGCAGATCGAGGTAATTAATTTTATACTCTGATATTCCCGGTGTGCAGTTCCTAGAGATGAGTTCGTGCCTTTTTCTGGTTCAATAGACTCACCCAGATGACACTCACTGATGCTGAATGGCCGGTGCATGAAGGCAGATTTAAGGCTGGACCCACCTGTCACGTTTATTGGGAGGGGACAGTGGACGTAGCCCCTCGTACCTCCGACACCCGAGAGAAAGAACGAAGAGATCGCAAGGTAAAGACAAGGAGGTGAACGCAGGCTTACGTAAAGCCGATAATAGATCCAGGCCAGATGGGAAATGTGGGCTCCCATTTCAATCTGCCCATTAATTTTGTAAATAGTTTTAAATACATTTATTTATCAGTATTTTACCTGTACTAATCTTTCATGTATCTTCATAAAAATATTGTTTTGTGCCAAAGGATCCCCCGTGACACTCCTTTCAACATATATTTTTTTAAACAAAGCCACCCCCCCAACCCCCTTTGTTTCTACCAGGTGGTGAAGAGGGGGAATAGGTCCTTTCAAAATCGTAGTCCCATGCCAACTGGTCAAAGTGTCCCTACCCCTCTCTCTTTCTGGCCTGGGCGTATGTAAGATTGAATGAAAGTTAGAGCACTGGGCCATGAAAGACGGAGATGCCGAAAAAAAAAAAAAGGTTAAAGGAAAGATGAGATTGTGAAAGGAGATAACAGAAGATGGCGAAACTGAAAGGAATATGGGGAGTTGCAATACAAATCCAGTGGAAGGAGGATCGTGAACTATGAGGTAGTGGAGCAGAGGGATAAGGAGAAAGGGTAGAGGAGGTGAGAGAGTGGAGAAGACTTGGAAATTGAGAAAATAGAGAAGACTTGGTGCTGGCAAATGAAATCTGGCTAAAAGGGAAGGAAATAAACGGAAATCCCTTTATAACATAGACTGACAGAGCAGAGTGGTTAAAAATGTCCTGCAAGTGACTGGAGAGAGACAGTACAATGAGGCTGGCGGTGCAGTGGATCAAGTCTGTATTACGTCTGTTTTAACCCAGAGCGCGAAGTCTGTTTTTCTAGCAGCTAACTCAAGACAGCTTAGACGCGGTCGCCCGAACTAGTGAGACAGAATTGTTGCAGTCGTGCCAGTGAGCTAGGTCCCCGTTTAACTCCGCGATCCACCACAAATCTGGTTAGATTCAGTGCATCACCAGTCTAAGCACGTATGGGGCAGGGGAGTGGACTGGGAGAAAGAGAAAAGGACCCAGTGGACGAAATTTCAACTAGCCAAACATCGTCTCGTTAGAATGACAAGGTGCTAACTCCCTTCCATCAACTTTTGAGAAATTGATGATTGAATTTTCTTG
The DNA here is from genome assembly GCA_963931925.1 of Onchidella celtica. NCBI lineage: Eukaryota > Metazoa > Mollusca > Gastropoda > Systellommatophora > Onchidiidae > Onchidella > Onchidella celtica. Next base: position 24,739,864 of record OZ007576.1, on the reverse strand, counting down.
TACGCATAGCTTTTTATGATACTACTTTTTTTTTTCTCTTTGGTAATACGCACAAATTACACACCAAATCCTCTTGATACTTTGACACACAGTGGAGAAGGCCTGTGGAAGTAGTGTGTAATTCACTTCAGCCAAATAGTGGAGATAGAACTTTGTCATTCTAAGGGGTCGAAATGGCGAGGGAAAAAGTCGTAAAGTTTATATGGGGAAATCACTACCCCCGTACACTAGGCGGACATCCTGAGGCTTGGCGACTTCCATAAAACCATGACGTCTCCACGGCTGGATCGTGACGGGACATAGAACACAGCTTCCACTTCTACCGTGTCTCACGCCTTGGCGTGATGGGAAGTGTAAGGTGGGCACCTATTTCTTTGTTCTTTGTGTTCATGACTTGTGTTTTGTGAGTGGGTTACGATAAACATTCTGTAGGCAAGGCGCGACCTTAATTCTTTGTTTGGTCCAACTCCACTTTTTAGCGCTACCGAATAATTCGTCGTTAAACTTTCGCGGCTTTAGTATAATGATACAGAATTAGAATAAATCTGACCTGTGAAACAGCTTGGTAAGTGCCACGACGCATTGTAAACAAGTGTCACATTGTGCATTTGTGAATACCTCTTCTACATATTAAAAGATCTCCAGTTTTTCAGATACTGGAGACAGAACCAACAAGAACTAAGGCCACGAAGGAGCATTACTTAGCTGAAATACTCTTTTTGTTTAACTGATTTCCATCTATATGGTAACATTGCTACCATTCAAAAAATGGAATTTCCTAGCTTCAATGTTTGGTTGTGAGATGAATACCCTGAAAGTTTTACTGTTCAAAATGGGATCTTAAAATTTGTTTTTAAAAATCCCATAACCCACAATGACGGAATGTTGGTTTGGCCATATAAATCTCTAAGAATCTGATTAAAAAATGGTGCGCGGTCGATCTCCTTTCATATTTCAAGAGTGTGAAAGATATTGGAGTACGCAATGAAATCTAGGACTACAAACTCTGGTCGAAACTGTGATATTTGTGACATACATCAGTATTAGGTTTTGGTAAAGACTCTAAACCAGTGTTTCTGAAGGTGGGGCGCAAGCCCCCACCGATGAGGCTTGGCAATATTTTTGTGGGGCATGGGACTTTTCATTGGTATTTTTAATATACCGTAACTGTATTTACAAACTGTTGTGTGTTTACGTCATGTTGCAGGTTTCTTTGTTTAGTTGGATTAATACATATCAAACTTAACAGATGCACGACTTCAATGGCTATGGGCAATCTACCCGGTTGTAAGAGTTCTTGGTCCGATCATGGTGGGCCATACATTTTTTTAAAATAATAAATTGAAGCAGGGCGTGAGAGATAAAACGTTGAGAAACACTGCTTCCATCCTCAATTTCTATATCTTCATTGAGGACAAAGAACGTGATAATCATATAATTGATATAGGCACACACTCAGATTTTTTGTTTTATTTTGGTATTCTTATAAACGTTTTTTTTTTTTTTGTTCTTAAAAATATGATACAAATCCTTATTGTTCAATTGGTCCACAAGGAAACTACATAGAATTTTCTTATTTGTACAATGAATCATCGTCTTCACCCACAGAGTACAGAGTCGGGTGGTCACTGTCTGTGTCTTGTGGGTTCTGATATGTGTTACAGGTAAGTCATCGTACAGGTTATCTACCCCTTTATCCACACTTGTTACAATCAAAATGATAATTTGGCAAAGTCGTAAGCATTCTTTATACCTTGAAGTTCGGCAAATGTGAGAGCAAAGTAATATAGAAAGAGAATTGCATCCATCCATCCATCCACCCATTCATCGGCCAATCCATCTATCCATCCACCCATCCATCCGTCCGTCCGTCCGTCCATCCATCCATCCATCTATCCATCCATCCGTCCATCCATCCATCCACCCACCATCCATCCATCCATTAAGTCGTGAAACACGCAAAAGTCCCTAAATAAAAAAAAAAATGCCAATATAATCTTCGAGCAAGTCATGTGATCTACTTTTAAACTCGGGACCTCAAGGTAATGCGTGAAACTTATCGTCTATCCTTGTATAAAATTGTGATGGCACCAGAATGGACTCATAATCATGTCAGGGCTTGGCAATTGAAATGAAGTAACTCTGGAGGCATTCACATATTAAAAACAGTAATAGGATAATCACTCTCACTCACTCACTCACTCACTCACTCACTCACTCACTCACTCACTCACTCACTCACTCACTCACTCACTCACTCAGACACACACACACACACACACATACACACACACACACACACACAGAGGGAGAGAGAGAGAGAGAAGGATATTCTTCTATTACGACATGACTACTGTCCTATCACTCTGTTCCCCAGCTGCCCAGAGATGCTACATCTGTGGCCCCCAGGAGGAAGGCGGGCGGTGTCAGCCCAACAAACTGATGGACGTGCCAGAAAATATCACCATAAATGATGCAATGTGTACCACCATAGAGACCACTGAGTACCACACCAGTGAGTGTAGTCATCATTCATTCATTCATTCATTCATTCATTCATTCATTCATTCATTCATTCATTCATTCATTCATTCATTCATTCATTCAGACCTGTCCAGTCTTCAGAGTGCATGTTTTCAACATAAAGGTTGCCTAACTTAAAGAGATACAAATAGATGTTTTGTAACTATTTTATACCATTACAGGCTTTGAAAAAAGTTCTCATCCTCCAGTTTTACGACAACTTAAGATTACCGTAAGGGTAAGATCGAAAATCCGCAAGTTCCAAAATGAAACACCCTTTGAAAAGGGAAGGAAAACCTCTGGAAGTAAGTTAAACAGGATGTCTTCATCATCCGAGTCCTTTTAAACAGCAAGTGTAGGGTCACTTTAAGTAAGATGCACTTTAATGTTCGTACCTGCATTTAATTGCCCTTTTCGGAAAAAAAGACTTGAACGTAGAAATTCGCACTTAACTTTACACGTTTGAACTCAGATGTTCTGTGTGAAGAATACAAGGCGCCCCAAGGCTACTACTTTGAGTGTGTGGACCACACAAACTCGCAGTTCAGCTGTCGCTCCAGTTGCGGACCGTCCCTGGAATCTATCGGTACCGGGCCTGAGTTTGATCTACTCAACAACGGTCAAGGTCTCCTACTGGGCAAGAAGAACAAAGGAAGTCTGTTTGAGTTCTCAAACTTCAACAATGGTGAGTAAATTATATAAGAACGTCTTTTTCTTCTTTCCTTTTTTTTTTTTTTTAACCGGCCGAAAATCGAATATTTCAAGTTTTTGACACCAAAATTGAGAAGCCATCTTGTATGCAATGCTGGGGCGCCATTTTGAATAAAAGTAATTTAAACATTAGAAGAATTGCAGGCTCTGAAAGATGAAATGACACCAACCTCTTGACCAGTTTTACTCTTCAATATAAACGTCTTGAAACACAATCTTCAGGAGCAAACAGCAGTAGCAACAACAACAGAAGTATACTACAAGTATAGACAATAAGTCCAAAGATATAATCACCCTCACCCATACATGACTAATACACACAGCTTTACTAGCTGATATGTTTTTAGGTTCGTTCTCTTCATCTATGGCATTGCCCACTAAAATGGCAGTAACGCCAAATTATCTGCTTTGGAATGCGTTGGCCTCCTTAATATATTGACCAATGAATTGAATAATGTGTGGTAGCAGTAAAATTGTTGCTAATTACAGCTTTCACCTCATTAAATTGTTGTTTTGAATCCAACGTGGTCTAGGTGGAGCCTTGGACTTCAACTTCGGCGGCGTAGGACAGGGGGCATACAACTTCAACAATAACAACAACAACAACAACAACAACAATAACAACAATAACAACAACAACAACAACAACAACCAAACAACAGCGGGTCTTTTGGGTCAGGCACAGAATGGAACTCGCACCGGTCAGTTAGCCTTTGGTTCCGGGTCTGCGTCTTCCAACAACAGGAGAGGTGGAGCTTCTTCAAACATCGGCACCGCAAACATTTTTGACAAGAGCCTCTTCGGCAGTCCAGGTTTGAACAACAACGCATTTACCAACAACAACAACAATAACAAAAACAATTTCAATAACAACCCAAACAATAACTTTAACAATAACCCGCAGAATGGCAATCCACAGGCTTTTCAGTTTAACAACCCTTTCCCAAACAATAACAATAATAACTTCAACAGCCCCAACAGTTTCAGAAACCCTTTCAACAACAGCATCAGTAACGCAGGCATTCCCAACAGTCCCTTCCAACCAGTCGGGAATCTTAACAACAATAACAACAATAACGTAAATAATAATATCGATAACGGACCGGCTGGATTTGGCATTAATAACTTCGGAAAGCCACCCCCGAAACTTTCAAGCTTTGGAAAACGTCCTTCACAGCTGGGGAATGCTGGGGCTGGAACTCGACCAGGAGTTGTTGATCTGGACCCTAAAGGAGCTGAAGATGTGTCCGGTTCAGATGCAAGGCCAAGAGACATAAATCTTGGCAAACTACCAGGCAATCCTAAAGTGGATACTGAAAATGGTGGACTTGTTGATCTGGCCGGGGGAAAGGAAGCCATCAATTTAGGGGGCGCAGGCTCTAGCAGCAGTGGACCAGGTTCCTCTCCTAAGCTAGCTGATTCACCAGCCTTGCCTTCCAGAAACGTCGGTCCACGACCTACTCCACTTTCCCCGAGCGCCCCCTCCACGCAGGGATACCTTGAACCACCAGCCGAAGCAACGCGTGTACCCGCAACTCAATATAGCCCAAACATCCCCAGAAATGACGAAGCTGGACCTGTTCCCGTCGCAGGGGACAACGATCCTTCCAAAGTCTCACTCTCACTGACTCCAGTTGTCACCAATTATCCAAGTTCCCAGTCAGGTCTGGGTCGTGACCAGATACGACCATCTCCAGGAACAGGCCAGGACAGTGGAAAGTATGGCCCTGGGAATCCCCAGCCAATTTACAGAGACGATCAGCCACGTGACAGCTACCGGAATCCCGGATCTGACGAGGATGATCTACAGTATGGTCCACAGGTGACATCCGATAGGAACTCGCCGAGACCTGGCATAGACGATTACACAAATACAGGAAATGAAGGATTCAATCCGAAAGGTGGACAAGAATCGTCTTATAATGATAAACCCAGCTACAATGACAAGAGTGATTACGATTACGGCAATAATCCCAGCCATTACGGTTATGACGATGTCGATTACAGAGACACGCAAAATAACAATGAACGATACGCTGACACAAACACAAACAAAAATAACAACTACAATAACAATGATAATAACAGCTATAACGACAATAACAACGACTACAACAGACACAATTATGACGGTGCGGACGAGAGGGAAATTGCCAACGCTTTCGGCACTAACGGACTGAAGAACAAGGGCGTACAACCACCAGAGGGTCTAGACGGCAGCAGATTGAAGGGTCAGAGCAATATCGGTGAAAATGCCGATTTTCAGGGCACTTCTCTGATTGCTGACAGCGATTACCTGGATAGGAGTGGCAAGTATGTAATCAATATGTCAGATTCCTATAAAGATCCTTAATGGATGAAGAATGGTTCATGCAGAATGCAAAAACAGAATTGGTCAATTAGATAAAGATATGGGTAAGAGCATTGTTAAGATTGACCCGAGGAGCGAAAGAGATAGATAGATAGATAGACAGACAGACAGACAGACAAACCGACAGACAGACAGATAGATAGATAGATAGATAGATAGATAGATAGATAGATAGGTAGGTAGGTAGGTAGGTAGGTAGATAGATAGATAGGTAGGTAGGTAGGTAGGTAGGTAGACAGACAGACAGACAGACAGACAGACAGACAGACAGACAGACAGAAGGACAGACAGACAGACAGATAGATAGATAGATAGATAGACAGATAGATAGATAGATAGATAGATAGATAGATAGATAGATAGATAGATAGACAGAGAGATAAATAGATAGATAGATAGATAGATAGATAGATAGATAGATAGATAGATAGATAGATAGATAGATAGATAGATAGATAGAAAGATGGATGGATCGATAGATAGATAGATAGATAGATAGATAGATAGATAGATAGATAGATAGATAGATAGATAGATAGATAGATGGATAGATAGATAGATAGACAGACAGATAGATAGATAGATAGATAGATAGATAGATAGATAGATAGATAGATAGATAGATAGATAGATAGATAGATAGGTAGATAGATAGATAGATAGATAGATGGATAGACAGATAGACAGATAGACAGATAGATAGATAGATAGATAGATAGATAGATAAATAGAGAGAGAGAGAGAGAGAGAGAGAGAGAGAGAGGAAGAGAGAAAAGACATAGACATTTAATTTAGCTCTTGCCAAATTGGATATTGGTCGACACATCACCGTCAAAAGCGTAACAGTAAAATTACTTCTTCAGAGTGTGTCATTTAAATACATAAAAGAAATGAACTCATGCACTGTCTTATTACGGACATCAGCGTACGATTGGAGATGCAATGTACGTGTAGCAGTCTGCCCATAAAATGTTATCAATAATGAAATTCCCTGTCTTAACAGTCGACTGTTTACAGTAATTCGAGCAGTCTCGGTAAAGTACTGTAGAAATGATAATTAAAAAAAAAAAGACATCAGAAAATTATGGCGTTTTACAAAGCGCAAAGAAGAACAGTCATAATCAGGCTCCAGTCTAAGAAATAAAAAACCATTCCTATAAGGTTAGTGTGAAATATGAGCCTTTCCAACAAAATCTGAAATGATGACTTTTGCCCTTGACCGTTCATAGTATGGGAGACTTAATATTAAATATTGAATGGAAGAGACTAAATTATCCTATGTTTCCAAAGTTTAACGCAGTCGCCGAACAACAGTAGTGGACAGTCACGAACAAGTTTCATAGGTATTTGTACGTCATGGGAATTGAGAACATGATTAAAGTACAGGTGTTAAACACCAACACTTAAATATCTATGTGTTTTTCCAAAAGAAACAGGGAGCTCACACAACAGTACTGTAGCAAAGTAACCATGGAATAATATCTATTGAAATTCAGTTAACTACTGCTCAACTGGGATCTATTTTTAGAGTAAACGCCAGAAATATTAAGACTATTATCTTACCTTATATTATATTATATTATATATTTTATATTATATTATATTATATTATATTATATTATATTATATTATATTATATTATATTATATTATATTATATTATATTATATTATATTATATTATATTATATTATATTATATTATATTATATTATATATATTATATTATATTATATTATATTATATTATATTATACTATACTATACTATACTATATTCTATTCTATTCTATTCTATTCTATTCTATTCTATTCTATTCTACTATACTATACTATACTATATTCTATTCTATTCTATTCTGTTCTATTCTATTCTATTCTATTCTATTCTATTCTATTCTATTCTATTATATCGTCACCTTTCTCCAAGACTGAAAAATTCGAAAATTCGATTTATATTTTCAATTATATTGATTTGCATTCAAAGCTGATCGAATGATCTTGGTTAAAGACTCCAAAAGGCTGGCTTTTCATATGTACGGAAATGGAAACGGCAATGGAAACGTCAAAAACCCTTCAAGTAGTGAAATAGAAAGAACTTTGTCATCGTCGTTTCCGTACACCTGGAAACACTCTTTCTTTTTTTTACTTGATGGATTTTTAACATTTCCGTTTCCGTTTCCTTACACATGAAAACCCAGCTTAAGTCGGAAAACAGCAAACTTTCAAAAATTCTTGGTAACTAGACCATTTGTGTTAAAATATAACAGTATTTTGCTTCTCCCGAAAACTAGCTAAAACCGATTATTACAGTTCTAGGCTACGGTGACGATATTATTATACTATAATTTTTAGCATTTAGATTACCATGAACTACAACTTTACATTTTGTGTGTCTTAAACAGAAAAAAAGGTGCAAAAGTTCCAGAAGAATTCGAAAAACCTTTTGAAGCCCAGGATTCTCTTTTCCCCGGATTTAACGATTTCGCTGAAGGCGAGGGGAGAGGTGACTTTGGCACGAAGAAATCCGTCTTCAATCTCTTCGGCGACAGAAACAAAGATCCCCCAGGCTTCGAGAATGGTAATTTTAACTTCAACAATCCGAACTTTCTGCGCCCGGACAAACGAGACTCAGAAAATGATAATTCTGACGGAGGGTCGACCGATGGTGCTACTCAAAACAATGGTAACGATTATGAAAACACCAATGGGCAGCCTGAAGCCAAATTTTCGTCTAGACCTACGGCAGGGCCGATATTTGGAGCAGCGAACAGAGCCTTGTACAGTCAGCCTGGTAATGATTATGGGAATAATAATCTCAACAATAACAACAATGGTTATTTTCCGAGTACCAATTCCCCTGCAGCGCCGTATCCGCGTCCTACCCAAGCTCCAACAGGTTACCAGCCAAGGGGCTTTTCCGGACAAACTCGCCCTCAGGGCTATGGCAACCAAGGTCTGAACCCAAACCCAGTTCCTGGAACTTATCCCCAGGGGAATCCCCAGCCGTACGGAAACTATCAGGCACAATACCCAGGCAATAATAACCCTGCACCATACGGTAACTATCCTCCCCAAGGCGGAAATGGACCAGCCTATAAACCGCCAACCCCATACGGAGCCGGCCAACCGTTCAACCCCGGACGCTCACAGAATAATCAACCTTACAACAACAACCCTGGTCAGTACGGAGCCCCCGGACCCTATGGAGGTTCACCCAACTCTGGCTCTCCCCCACAACGTGGAACACAGCAGAACTACAGGGCCCCAGCAGCAACACGACCCTTTTCCAACCAGCCCTCTCAAGGTCCCTACTACCCCCCAACCAACAAGAGACCCGGCTTTGGCAACCCTGAACCATCAGGACAAGCCCCGCCCCCTTTCGGAGGTCAAAGACATCATCCTAACCAAGGACCAACCCCAAATGGTCCAGGCAACAGATTCAACCCAAATCCTCGCCCCTCTCAGCCCGGTTTCAACGGACCTTCTCCATACAACCGACCCCCCGGCGGAGCCAACCCCTACCCTTCCGGTCCCACATCTCCATCTCCTAACCCCTATCAAGGTAGACCAGACTCGAGTTATGGATCTAACCAAGAGCCACAATTCGGCCAATTTCAGCCGAATTCTCCCGCTTCTTATAACAATGCCCCAAGCAGAACAGCCGGCCCACCCAACAACGGGAAATACGGGTTCGGCTCAGGTAATGGCCAAGGTTCGCCTTCCTTATTCAACGGACCAATAGACGTCAAACAGTACCGAGGTCCAGGAGATCAGTACACAGGCCCACCGAATCGCCCTTCTTCTCCAGACCAGTATAGCAATAAACCACCCAGCCAGCCATCGGCACAGACACCGTTCACTAATATATTCAGCAATCCCTCTCCGTTCGAGTCAGCAGCTACCAAGAGTGGGCGGAGCCAGCCTTATTCAACCAATAACCCCCAAGGAGAGAAAGGAGAGCTGTATAAGCCTTATTCATTGGTAGATTCTTCTCCGTTTGACTTTCTGAACCCAAAGAGCCCCGAGCCCGCCTCCAGATCATCTCCGTATGGACAAGACCCATCGCGTGGCTACAATGACGATCCTCGTGGATACGGTGATAGGCCTGCTTTTGGGGAGGGACCTGGACGCGGTTTTCCTGATACCTATGATTCTGATAGGTGAGTCGACTCCACGCATCCATCCACCCGCCAACCCACCCACCCGTCCATCCATCTATCCATCCATCCATCCACCCACCCACCCACCCCCCATCCATCCATCCATCCATCCATCCATCCATCCATCTATCTATCCATCCATCCATCCACCCACCCACCCACCCACCCATCCATCCATCCATCCACCCACCCACCCACCCATCCATCCATCCATCCATCCACCCACCCACCCATCTATCCATCCATCTATCCACCCACCCACCCACCCACCCATCCATCCATCCACCCACCCACCCACCCATCCATCCATCCACCCACCCACCCATCCATCCATCCATCCATCCATCCACCAACCCTCCCACCCACCCACGCATACACCCATCCATCCATCCATCCACCAAGTCACCTATCCATAAAACCATTCATCCATCCACCATCCATCCATCCATTCATTAATCCATCCATCTATGTTTAGGGTGCTCATTTAGCATGGATAATTTGAATAAAAAACAACAAAAAAGTGACAGCTATGGGCTATGAAAACAGCAAACAGCTACTAAGACTACTAAGAGTATTTTGAACAAGAAAAACATGGGTAGCTCTCATTTGACGCCACCGAACTTACCCCTCTCCAAAGTTTTACACTACTTTTACCGAAAATAACAGCAGCGCATTGCATGGCGTAGTATATCTCAGTTTTGGTGTCGTCGGTGAAACATAATTATTGCTGGATTTCACATGTGATTTTTTTTTTTTTTTGCAGACACCCTTCCGGTGGGCGTGATGTCTACGGTGACGGTCTGGCCAATCGGAGGTACCCCGGTGACGCACGCGAGCCTGGACCACGAGAAGCCCCGCCCAGAGAAGATGTATTCAGTGGGAAAGGTGGGCGTGCCTAATGGGCATAATTATGATAATTGATTGCCTCTGCCAAATATTTTCCCTCACTTTATCTTTGATCTGTCTATCCAATTTTCTTTCATTTTTCCGTCCATTACACACATGCCAACCACTGTATTGATATTTTATTTCGCTGTTAATCATTTTCTTGTCAAGATCTTCTTCACGTTCATTGTATTACGAATGTTGTTACAAGTACGTACGTCCCCGAAAGGTTTTTGCGCTCGGGGCACGTAATATAAAGCCTTCTGTAACTCCAGAGCTGGAGAGCTCCCCTCGAAATACTAACAACACCCTTAATTAATTATTCTTTCAGATTTTCTTTCTGTTTTCCTCCTGTTTTTTGGTTGAATGGGCGGAGGGCAGGGTTAGGGGTTCGATAAGATTTAGGGCTGCTGATAAGGACGGGATTAGGGATAGGTATTTTTACGTACGTGCCCCTAGCACAAAACGCTTGGGGTGCGTACGTACTTACAACAACAGTCTTGTTTTACGTACGGCACCTATCCCGAAAGTTACGCTGGACCATAAACTGATACGCCCCCCAGTTCTAATTATTCCGTCGAGCCTACCCGAGCAAAATAAATCTGGCAATTTGGGGGGGGGGGGGGGAGCAAGCTCAGCCGTGAGTTATGTAGGTCTTAGGTCACATTAATACCGGCATTTGGATTCGATGCAAAGGCTAATAAAATTGTACTGATACACCTCAATTCTTTACAGAATACACAGATATGATACACTTGATTTTCGATCTGCAATGTGTAAAGAGAGACGATAAACAAAATTCTGATCATACTTTTCGATTTTACTCGAGGCAAATGCGTATCTTTTTTTTTTGCAGTTAAAAAAAAACTATATCATAATATACATAGTATCAAATGCTCAGTTTTATCCAAAATGATTTGTCCACCCAGGCAATTTGTAGTTAAAAATTGAGGTAGTAGTAAAAAGTTCACAATTTGTGGTCACTTCGTCACGGCGTCTTATGTGCTTAGGCTACATGTTCATCATCTAGCTCCATTATAGTAAGATACCACAAAGAACGAAAACAGTGGGTGGGGGTTTGAAACCTGTAAGGAGCAAAATATCTTTTTCCAAAAAATTTGATTTTCTTAGTTTGAGGTCTGGTCCATAGTTACTGTACATTAAACGCGGATAACAGAATTGGTGTCCACTAAGCTTTCAACATTCCTCGTTATCTTGTCCCCCAGGCTGTCTTCATCCTTCCCCGAGGCTCTGTTAATACGGGGGCTGAACAATTTTATATTGGGCATTGACGACTGGACTACAAAGTGAAGCGAAATTCATTCATGTTCTTTAATTTACTTTTTCCCTTCTTTTTGTTTTAACTCCAAAGCAGGTTCAAGAAAGGAACGCTCGTTTTACGACATCATAGATTTCACATTACATTCTGTGACCTGTAGTTTATTTTTGTTATTCGTTCAGTATTTTGCAAATAGGATCCCCCCCCCCCCCCCCCCCCACGCACACACCCAAAATTGTAATTGAGAAAATTACAGTGTCGAGTCGAACGGACACATGCGTGCCATCTTCTCAAGAATACTGAAGCTGTGTACTTGTAGCTGCTGTGTTTGTCGCCATAGCACCTCCACTTCCCCCGTCCGCCCGTCCGCCCCTGATGCTCTATGAGTCACCCAAACCTCGGTCGAACTGTCTCGAATTTTTCCAGTTGCTTCGACATAAAACACCAAAATACCCGCTGATGTTTATTTCCCTTGCATGTCTCCGATGTGACTGAAATGGAAAATTTATTGTGCGGAGTGAATTCCGGCTGACCGTAAATGTCAATCACTGACCCGGAAATGAACCAGTCCATGTTTGTCCTGTGCTCTCAGCGTGGGTCTGAAAGTGACTCGATATTGAACTTTGTTTTGATGAAAATGAAAAAGATTGAGACCAGGGCTGAATTGTTCATTAAGCAAAATAAGCAAATGTTCGGGGCATCAAGGGAAGGGGGTGGGTGGTCACCACAATTATTTTTCATTGCAGGAACTACCATGGACCATAATGGTGCACTACTGCAAATGGTGCAGCTGAACCGGGGTCCACTAAAAGGGGTCCCCACAATAAATGAAAAAAAAAATTAAAGTATTTGCTGGCGTATAAGACTCATTTTATTTTGTTTATATTATATTTTGAATTAGTATACAGGGGTACAAAAATCTTTTCAGAGCTAGGGACCTGTAATCCGACTGAAACAAAAGCACGACGGAAGATAATAGCTGCACGGAGTAGCACACGTCCTTTTTGGAATGAGTGGGATCAAAATGAATTTTCTGTCCCCGAAATAATGTTTTAACTTTGTTCGAAATTGTGCACAGGCTCATATGTCACACCAAATCTTATGGAACTGATTTTTTTAAAACTTGCTTAGTCTGTAGCCTGATTTGGTTTGCTTCTTTGCTCTTTGTAATATAATACAAAGTACGCAAATATACTCCAACTAGATGACCTACCGGGCATTGCCCGGAATAAACAATCATGTGCCCCCCCCCTCTCTCTAGCTCTCTCTCTCTCTCTCTCTCATATAATAAAAGTAACAAACTACTTAACTACAGTCTTGCTTCAGAACTCATGCGCACCAGAACACTACGCACCAAACTGAACGCTTGATACGGTTACTTTTTATGACATGCACGGTACTATACATTACGAAACAAACATGCAAAAATACAGATGTTACATAGCAATAAACATTGTCATTTTTTAAAAATACATGCTTGAAGTAAACAACTTTTAATTATAGCCATCATCTTCCTTAGCTCAATAAAATTGCCACCTCCCTGCCAAATTTAAGGCCTGAAGTGTGTATAGTTTGGTCAGTTAGTCATGCCAAAGGTTGAAAGTTACTGAAATATATAATAGATGTAAGCATGTTTGCTTCTTTGCTCTTTGTAATATAATACAAAGTAAGCAAAGGTACTCCAATGTAAGCATGAAACGCTTTTTAACCTCTGCCTTAGAATATCATATTATGCATAGAAAGATGTAAAGGCGTACGTGAGCATATTTTAAAAGATCTTGAAGTTGCCTATATTTTTAATACTTGCATTGATTTTGAGTCACAACTTGAGTTGAACAGAAGAAAGTGTTTCGACATTTTGAGCTGAAAAAAAGAAGACCCCTTTTCCTGGAGCAGAATTAAAAAGTATGACAGGAAATTTCGTTTTCTGCGCCTCACTTTACATATTGGCTATCGAAACGCAACTTTAAAAAAAAGTGTGTATTCCGCGAGTTTGTAATAATAATGCATGTAATCCGAATTATTAAAAAAAAAATAATTGTTTTACCAGCACTAAACTGTGCTAACACTAAAATATATTATGTGTTTATCTTGAATGCGAAAATGATCGGTGAATATTCAAGGAATCAATATTCCGCTCACTAAAGTACCCATATAATACATTCAGTGGTCCCACACACAGTTATGTACCCAAACTTAAGTCTCTTATAAATATTTAGAGCTGGTTAAGTCAAAGGTTTCATTTTGTGACACAATCTAGTTTTGACAGTGTCCGAAAGATACAAGTGACAAGGTAAAGTCAAAATTGGGCAAAAAGAAAAGGTTGTATGTTGCAAAACCCCGCGTGAGAAATATAACCCAAACAATACAAAGCAAACTAAAGAGAAGACAGAAAATACACTAAATTTTCGGCTTTCGCCTTTTACAAGTGAAAAAAAACAACCGTACAATGAAAGACTTCAACAGGAACGAAGTGAAACATGCGAACCCACAGTTTTTCTGTGGTTTTTATGATATTAAGTGACAAGGTAAAGTCTGGGTGACGTCAGAACACATCAGCAAATTTACTGACTGAATTTTCGTTTCTATTTGTATTTTTCAGGTGGCTATGGATTTGGGGATTATTTCGGCTCCTTCGGTACGTAGTCGCTGCAGCTGTAGCCGGGAGCTGGTGTGAAGTGTTTAGTCTAGTGTAGGAAATAGCCGTGTGTAGCTGTGCATGTAAATCTGCCGTGATACCGAAAAAATGTCGCATACGTCAAGTCAAACCACGCCTGATTCATATTTTAATATTATTTTACAGTTACTGAGAAATGCTCAATTTTTCTGTCTGGATTAAAGTTTTGTACAACCAGTAGGAAATTGTTTCTTTGAGACATCACTAAATGGAATTGAATTAAAAACAGAAAACGCAAGGCGGAATATTTTTAGCGTGATTGTTGTTACAAGTACGTACGTCCCCCAAGTTTTTGCGCTAGGGGTACGTATTTTAAAGCCTATTTTATGACGCCACAGCTAGAGAGCTCCCCCTGAAATACTCCAACAACAGACTTCATCAATGGCTCTTTCAGATTTCCTTTTTGCTTCACCCCCCCCCTTTTTTTTTTGATTGAAAGGGTAGTGGACAGACTTAGGGATTCGATAAGATTTAGGGTTGGGGATAAGGACAGGGTTAGCGATAGGTAGGTATGCGTGCGCGCCCTTAGCGCAAAACCTTGGGGTACGCACGTAAAGTAACAACAGCCTTTTTGCGTCCTCTATAAAATTGTATTTTTGGTGTATGCGGTCTTTTTGCATATCACGGCAGTATTCTATAATGTGGCTAGCTAGAGATGTTGCTATCAATAAATTGTCCCCGACACCACAGCTCACTTGAATTTGAACAGATAACCAGTTTCTTGGAGTGTCTGAAAGCGCAGAGATGAAGGGACTGTACACTACACAGTGGAATTAAAGATACCACATGTAAATATAACTTTACAATGACTTAAACAGGTGGATACGTGATATGTTTCATTTAAATCACCAAAATTGAGATATAGACGGTCATGTAACGCTCTGCTGCTATTTAGAGTAAAAGTCGTTTACGAATTTGAAGGGACGGGAGTTGTGTGATTTCAAGTTAAAACAGTTACTGGAGTATTTCGCCATTTGTAAGAGAGCAAGATTCTGTATTAGTACTGCTAATGTATATATCTAGTCTAGAGTGTGTAGATTAAAGAGTGGATAGTCAGGGAGTAGCATGTCTCTCAGGTGTTTTCGAGCTCGCAGAGAAAAAAATAGTTGGCTATTAGACTTTAAATGAGATTTTGTCTATAATCATTTTCTAATTTTACTGCTATGTTCAGTATGTTGATTTTCTCCAAACTCAATCAAGAAACGTAGATGGATGAGTGGTTAACGGGGAGTGGAACCTAAAAAAGGCCAAACCACAGCAGAAAACATTCCAACAAAAGAGCCTCTTCCAAGTTTAACTTGAGATGTAAAGGAAAAAATAAACAGTCTTGTAGAGTAAGGTCTGTTTGAGTGTCGAATTCTGAGCAAGAAAGGAAAATCCTGAGCTGGAATGAATTTAAAGAAAAACGATTGTTGTTTCAATAAAATATTCTCGGAAAAAGAAAATTAGAGCCATACATTTCATTTTTCTTTCGGCCAATCCTGGCAAAGGTGAGAAACATTCTCGAGATTTCTGATGGTCATGGTGACCTTTCCACTTGCATCTCCTGCTCTCTCCAACCTCCACTTTCCCCCCACATTAGCAAATGACTCATGGGCATAATTTACAGCTAAAATATATACAGGTTTTCTAGAGATGCCAAAAACAACAAAACAAAAAACAAGAACACGAAAACATTAATCTTTTATCCAGGCTAATACTCGTACATGGACTTGGAAAAAGAAGTTGTGCTTGATGTCCAAATCAGTCTAAAATATTCGTTTACATCAACACTTGACACACGCTTGAGAAGGCGACGCAGTGCCAAGTTGCGGTAATCTGAACTGCAATTCATACACATTACAGAAATACTCTTAAGGGATACTAGCCATCATTATTAAGCCGGGGAAGTTGATTCTGCCGGTAAAACAACGCCTTCTTTATAGTATACTGGAGGCTGTAAATAATGCGTGTCAAGAACAGATTTGATTCATAAATGTTTCCACTGAGTAAATTTTTGTGAGAGAGCAGTGAGTAATTTTTACAAACGTAATTATTGTGCGAGCCAGCAATTTGTTTACGAGACCAAGTTATGCTGGCTCGCACAATAATTACGTTTGTAAAAATTACTCACTGCTCTCTCACAAAAATTTACTCAGTGGAAACATTTATGAATCAAATCTGTTCTTGACACAAAACAAATTGTTTACGAGACCAAGTTATGCTGGCTCGCACAATAATTACGTTTGTAAAAATTACTGCCCTCTCACAAAAATTTACTCAGTGGAAACATTTATGAATCAAATCTGTTCTTGACAATGCGAATGTGATGCTTGACAAAATTTTGCATGCCCAATGAAGAATGGCAATCCATCCTAAAGGTTCTTTGTGGCTTACACGAAAGCTGCTTGAAGTATCTCTCTTTGAACCACTGATTTCCTTTGTTATTTCACAAGTTAGAATGCTAAACACTTTGCCCCAAATCACATTCGTAGAATGGTTTTCCGTCACGGTCGTACCCTATAATATTCTAAGGTTTATTTTGATCCATTTACGTTTCGCTTACAACACTTCCCTGGGCTGTCTGGTAAAGACAATGAATGTTGTATTTAATTTGGAGGACCACCTGGTAGACAATCGTAATTCGACTTTGAAATAAAAATAATGAGATATTCTGCAGTGCTCGCAGCCCTAGACAACCTACCGCTTGTGTTATAAGTTAGGGGTTAAAATATGAAAACTAACGGTAAATTAACGTTTTTCTTAAAATATCGTAACTATTAAGTCTGATAAAGAAAGTAATTCAATGCTTTTGCTTTTTCCTGAAAAAAAATTGCAAAAAACAATTAAACCAGAGTAGCGATAGTCTACTGTGGGGTCCTCGAATTGGCACTTCAAGGCAGGGGAAGTAACCTTGAAATAATATCTACAAGAGGCCAAATTTACCGCGTTATTGCCCCTCTACCAAGACTCGCTACCATAGTCGCACCTGACAGGCCTGGCAACTGCGAGCGCCATAGCAGTGACGACAACACGCCATGCTTAAGGGAAGTTAAAATTGACTAGCTAGATTTTCATCTTTTCAACACAGTTAGTCACTTAACTGTTTTCCGCTTCTACGTCCACAGAAATGAATCAATTTAGGCGTATACAAAGAAAGACGTGAAACCTCAAATCTGACATTATTTCGATAATGGCATTAGAATGTCGTTATTTTAGAAGGAACACACGCCCGCGGGAGAACAAACAAACACACGCACGCACATACACACATACACACCACCCATACACATAAACTGGACACGAGACGTAGTCTATACTCGCGCTAACTGCATGCTCGGATGAGATAGAGGATAGACAGATCAACACACAGAAACATTATCGACAAACTATTATTCTCTTTCTTTGTCACTAAAACAACAACAGCAGCAACGACCACAACTACGACAACAACAGCAGCGACAACAACAATTCTCTACAAAGGCATCATATTAATTGATATATTCACCTCAACACTAATGGTCATGTAGAACTTTAAAATGTAATTTGTCCAGCATAACACACCAACACCAGCAACACCAAAATCATCTAGAGGCCTAAAGAGGGGACAAGGTGGTCTAGAGGCAAGGTGCTCGCCTCTCATGCCAAGGGTCCCGGGTTAAAAACCCGGCCGGTGCAGGCATGTTGGAAGTTTGGAATTTTTCTCATATTTTCGTGTCCCTGATCCTATTGGGGGATAGGATCGAGTACCTAGTCTTCTCGGATAAGGACGAAAAAATTCGGAGGGCCCGTGTGTGCACGTTGCGCACGTTAAAGATACCTTGGCAGTTGGAAATCGAAAAGAGCAGGCCGAACAGGCCGCTGCCCGGGCAAAATTAAATTCATCCCTACCATTCCCCCCTCTTCTCCCTCATCTCCCCCCGCCCCCCCCCCAAAAAAATAAAAAAAAATAAAATCGCTGACCGGCGTTGCACTGTGGCGACGACGTGCCTGCTCCAGTTATAACTGGGCTCCAATGGCCCAAAGGCAAATTTCCCAAATGGGATTAAAGAGTTAAATACAGATACAAATACAAATATCTCAAGGGATTTTTCCAAAGTCCATCGTGTGTATCTCGCCCCCTCTCCCACCCTCACCTATACAAATAAAATTCAGATTAAATGAAAACCGATAAGCGGCAAATCGCAGTAGGGATAGGTAAACAGTAAGAAAAAGATGTTGTTTTTGCTGAGCCCTGCAGGTGTGGTCAGACACAACAAAAGATTTGAAACCAGATAACGAATGTAAACAATTTGAGAATGTTATTATTACAATTAAGTTTTTTTGGGCTATTTTAAAGCCTTTTGTGACTCCAGAGCTAGAGAGCTCCTCCCGAAATCCTTGTAACAATAACCTTAATTCATTATTCTTTCAGGTTTTCTCTTTGTTTTTCCTCCTGCTTTTTGGTTGAAAGGGTAGGGGTCAGGGTTAGGGATGCGATAAGATTTAGGGTTGAGGATAAGGACGGAGTTAGGGGTAGGTACTATACGTAGGCGCGCCTAGCGTAAAACGCTTGGGGACCGTACGTACTTAGAACAATAGCCATATTTTTACCAAATGAAGTCCAGCACTACAGGGGGAGGCACCCCTGTATGTTGTTTGTTCAAATAACATTCAGATACGATCAAAATCGGGCTTACATCACCCAGCATACACGAGGATACATGAAATTTGACATAGAACTGAACTTGTCCCTCTGCCAATGTCCCTGTCAGTATGTGCACATACAAAACACGTATGAACGTGGACAAACACTCACTCGTACAAAGACACACACACACACACACATACCGTACCTAAACTCACATTACAGTACATAAATAGTTGGTTATAGGAGGATTCACAGCAACCGCAGATTCCCCACCTCAATTAATAGTTCCAAGCAGAATATCGACTTTCTCTCATACAGATACACACACAGAACAAATTCTCTCTCTCTCTCTCTCTCTCTCTCTCTTACACACACACAATCCACCTATAAATACTCACTCTCACTTTGTCTATGTCCACCTATAAATACTCACTCTCTTGACTTTCTCTATAAATAGTTCCAAGACAAACTGTAGTTTAAGGTCAAAGCCGAGACAATTCAATTAATCCTCGCACGCATTCCCGTACAAACACACACACACACACAAGAACAGACACACTCAGGCACACAAAATGAATCACTTCATATACAGCAAGGAGGCCCAGGGTTTATACGACTACTCTACCCATATTCTTTGGCCTGGAAATTTGTAGGAAAACAATTTGTTTTGGTTAGTCATATTTTTCCGCACTTTCTTGAACGCCTTTTTCGTGGTTGATTGCTGGGCCGGACACTGTCCAAAACTATTTCTGTGTCTCTCCACCGTCTCTCTCTTTCTCTCCCTCTCTTTCTCTATCTATCTGTCTGTCTGTGTGTGTCTCTTTCTCTTTCACTCTCCCTGCCTCTCTCTTTGTCTGTCGCTGTCTCTCCCCCTTGCTCTGTCTCTTTTCCCATGTCTCTTTCTCCCCACCTTTCTCTTTCTCTGTCTGTCTGTCTGTCTCTCCCTCTAGCTCTGTCTAGCTCTCTGTCTGTCCCTCTGTCTGTCTGTCTGTCTGTCTGTCTGTCTCCATCTGTCTCTCTCTCTGTCTGTCTGTCTCTCAATCTGTCTCTCTCTCTCTGTCTGTCCCTCTGTCTGTCTGTCTCTCTACCTCTGTCTCTCTCCCCTGTCTGTCAGTCTGTCTGTCTCTCTGCCTCTCTCTCTCTGTCTCTCTCCCCCATTCCCTGTCCTTCATCCAGCTTTTTTCGTCGTTTCCACACATCCCCTACCCTGCTTTTCTAGCCTTTCTATCCCCCTGATGTAAACCGTTCAAGTAAAGGAACAACATAGTCAGATACCTTTGATATCCCCTCTTCCCTCACCACCGGCTTTGTCGGTTCTGTGTAAAGATGTACCTCCCCCCCCCCTTTCCCGCCTGTGCCTTACTCCAGTACCCTTCACTGTCCCACCACTGTACCATTGGGCTACATGACCTGGTCAACTTCATTACTGGGATAGTTTTGTTTTTTTAAAAACAATTTCTGTATTTAATGGAAATGCTGCCTGTGTAATAAGACAATCTACCACATCTTCCATCAGTCTCTCTCTCTCTCTCCCTGTGTCTCTCTAGCTCTGTGCCTCTGTCTGGCTGTCGCTCTCCGCGTCTCCGTCTCTCTCTCTCTCTCTCTCTCCTTCTCTTTCTCGCCACTCCCCTCTCTCTGTCTCGTTCACTAGAACTGATTGCCGACGTAACAACCCAACATGTCCCATTCCCCCACTTCACCACCTACTCACTGGTCTACCTATCCACCCATCCGACCCCCCCGCCCCCCCCCGCAGCATGCCCTGTCGATTTAACTTTTAATTTCTTTCCATCATTTCATCATCTGAGCATGTTTCCACCACCCCACCCATTCTCTTTTTGTGTGTCCTCCTCCGTCATATCATTTCCCCCTCCCCTTTACCTCACACGGACCAGTCCACCAGGCTAGAAGGCGAGTTTTACTCTGCCATTTCATTTAAATCCAATTCTCATACAATATAGTTTTTTTTTTTTTTTAGATAATATCAGATTGTATGACATACTTATTTTTAACAGGTTGTAATAATTTTTAAAGAATAATGAAACTCCTACGTGAACCGGAAATATAAAATGAAGTTAAGAAAAACCCCAGTCTTTTAATTTTGTGTAAAACACAAACTCGTTGTATCGGAGCGCTCATTTCATTGAAGGGAAGACGATCTTAAATGATGATGCTTTCTCATTCCCAGTGCTGTATGGATTGTGATTACTGCCACGCCCCCTCCCAATCTTGCTGTTATTGATTAGGAAAATCAATGATTGAGTTTGGAGAGAGCACGTTAGGTTTTAGGGCAGGGTTTGGCATTCGATTTCGGCTGGTAATACACTGTATCAAGGGACAGAGTTTGGCGTTAGACAGGATTGTAGTACACTGTATCAAGGGACAGAGTTTGGCATTAGACTTAGGATTGTAGTACATTGAATCAGGGGACAGAGTTTGGCATTAAGACTTAAGCTAGTACATTGAATCAAAGGACAGTTTGGCATTAGACTTAGGATTGTAGTACATTGAATCAAGAGACAGAGTTGGCATTAGACTTAGACTAGTATTGCCCTGAATCAAAAGTGCAAAGGTTGTTGTGCCCACAAATGACTGACAATGCTTGCAAAAGCCATTACAGTCTGACATTACAAAATATTATAAAGGGTTCTCTTGTACTTGTTCTAAGCATGGCTGTGATAAGTAATATTTCCTCTCTCTCACACTCTCTCTGTTTCTCTCTCTGTCTCTCTCTCTCTCTCTCTGTGTCCCTCTCTCTCCCTTTCTGTCTGTCTGTCTCTGTCTCTCTCTTGACAATAATTTTTTCAACGCAGTCTCCGCCCCCTTCAATTTCACTATAAATATTACATTAATGTTACAGTTTCAAATTACCAGGGATAAGGAGAATTCCGTTAAAGAGAAATAGTTAAATTCTATTATAGAATATCAAATTTCCACAAGAATGCACACGATGAAATGTACGTAATTTTTATTCTTTAAAAAAAAAGGGATGGGGCACAAACGGAAAGAAACCGATTTCGAAAACTGAAAGGAAGAAAGAACAGACAGAAACAAGAAAGAAGAAGCAAGAAAAGGATAAAAACCAACAGTTTCAACAGTGTGAATGAACTCTTTCGTTCGTAATATGCGAGTCTGGCTTATTCCCGCCGGTTATAAAGTCCAAATGTTGTTTGATTTCGTGTTAACCGAATGATTCTCCTGTAAATGAAATCAAGATTTGCCTAAAATGGATTAGCGGGCGTTCCACCCACCTGATGGCGCACAACAGGTTTTCTGTCTCGCCGAGAGGCCAAATTGGATTTGATGGCCCTGACGTCGTCACTGTAGGCCCTAGAACGGCGTATCTGAATCTGTGCCACAAAATAGAAGCCTGAACAAAAGTTGAACGATGCAGCCTCTCCTGGATAGACAGAAGAAAAGATTGAGTAGTTTTTTTCTTTTTTTTTTTGGCTTTTCCTCCCGTTGGAGAAACCAGAGCAGTTCTGAAGGGGAAGATGAAAAACATAAAAGAGAATGATAGAGTGAACAGAGTAAAGGTATAAACGGTTCTGAAACTGAAATTGTACAAAGAACGAGGGAAAACTGAACCAGAACTTGTGGAAATAGATCAAACTGTGTCGTTGTAGGTTTAGTTAAAACATGTTGTACAAGATGGTGGAAATGGCAATGATGGTAAAGGACTAAAAAATGATAGCATCTTAATGCTGCAGTGCCCAATCAAAGATCGCTTTGTCCGAAACTCCTAGAACATGCACAACTGGTTAGAAATACTAAAGTAACAACAACAACAATAACAACAACAGAAGAATTAAAAAAAACAAAAACAATGTAAAATAGATATTTGCCATTAAAAAAATTATCTGTTTATAAATTTAAAAATGTTCCACAAAATAGAGCAACTTTGCCTACGGCATTAAATGCCATGTTTCAAATATGGGAGAGTTAATGAAGACATGGTGACAACAGACTTTAATAATAATCAAGTCAAATAATTAATATAATCATTGATTCTTCCTGGATGGCTCCTGGGTGCCAAGTATGTGACAATCCTAGTACGTGCGGCAGACCACATGGACCAGGCTGGTGTCTGTGTGGGGCTGGATTAACCATTAAGCAAAATAAGCACGTGTTTAGGGCATCAAGGGAAGGAGGGGGGGGGGGGGCACCACAGAAACTTTTCATTTACCATGGACCATTTGGTGCAAAACTGCAAATGGTGAGGCTAAACCAGGGTCCACAAAAAGGGCTTCCCCACAATAAATGAAACAAAAATTAAAGTATTTGCTGGCTTATAAGACTCGATTAAAAAAAAAATGATTTACATAATATACAGCATATGAAGGCACCAGCATCTTTTAAGTGCTTGTGGCCTCTTTAGGTCTTAATCCGGCCCTATGTTCGTGTGTGGGTGCCAGAACCTAGACTGGACATTCACTTATCTTCTTATTTCTGTCTAAAATGGAGTTAGGCCCACAAATGTGTTTAGCGAAAAAGTTCCGAAAGTGCTCACAGAAAAAACGTGACATTTGGTAGGTAATTGTGTTTAGGTCTTTATGTTAGGAGGTTCACTGCCCTAGGCATTTACACCTCATTTTTCTTCTTTCTAGTTTTCGTATTTCTTGTTTCTGTGTGCTTTTGTGACGGGGATTCGTTTTTCGGAATTTTGCCCACGCAGGGGCCTTGTTCGGCCTGCTCTTCTCGTCTTTCAACTACCAAGGTATCTTTAACGTGCGCAATGTGCACGCGGGCCCTCCACGTTTTTCCCCCTTATCCGAGAAGACTAGGTGCCCGATCCTGTCTACCATAGGATCAGGGACAAGGATTTTTCCCCTAAAAAAAAAATTCCAGCATGCCTGTACAGATCTGGGATCAAACCCGGTAACTTCGGCATGAGAGGCGAGCACCTTGCCTCTAGACCACCGTGTCCCCCCAATATGGGTAACTGTCGGTTTACGTGCGTATATCTACATTATATAATATATGAAAAGACACAGAGCCGCGACATTTTGATACTTTCACAATTCCGTTTGTTTAAATCCGAGGGGAACATCATCATCTCGATCCGCCATTTTAAGGAAGACTTCAAAATTAAAAACTGTTCAGCAGCCTATGTACTTTAGTGCCTGTTTAAAAATAGTTCTGAGCGCATGGAGCATTGTTCGTTAAGTATTTCATCGTTTTTCCCCTTGAAGAGAAGAGAAATCAGGTATATCATGGGTGCCGGGTATCTCATCTACGTAAATTTATTTACAATTCCCCCTTTTTTATTGTCTTTTCCTTCTTAGAATGAGTGCTTTGTTTATTGTTCTAAAGCTAAGTCTGAAACGTTGGTAGGATCGTGTGACGGAAATGTTTGGGCCTAAGTATACCTCATAGAGTATGAGAAGTGATCTCCATATCAGCGATTTTATTGAATCAAGAAAATATTCCATTGGTTGGTTGCTTTTAGATTTGACATGACTAGGAAAAATGTAGAGCCAAAAATGTCAACATCTCGGCACCTTAGTTCTTGCTATTTCTTTCTCCATTTTCTGAAAAACTGGAGGGCTTTTAGTATGTAGAAGAGGCATAACAATTGCACACTTTGACACTTGTTTAAAATGCGTTGTGGCACTTTCAAACTGTTTCACAGTTCCGATTTATTCTAGTTCCTTATCATAATAGACCCATTGCGGATATCGGCCATTTTAGTTGTAAGGATCGACGCATAACCATGGCGATGGTAGCACTGATTTTGATTCGTTAGCTGATTTGCACCGCGAGCACTTCAGGCGTTGCGAACCAACCGGCGGCGAGCTAAAAAACGTTCACTACAGTAAAAAATGACACGTGTGTACACGTACATGGGAGATGTTCGGTCAATTCTTTCACGTCCTTTCCCTTGTTTACGCGGATGGTAGGGAATCTGACCAGCTTGGATCCATCCTTTCCACCCCTGTCATAATAGTCAACTGCAAAACAACCATCAGGCATTTTAACCGCTTAGACATATCTCGATGGTAAACTCATCAGCTGATCCACCCGCCATTTTTCGTGTCGGAGGTACAAAGCAAAAACACTCTGTATCGTCATTCGCAATGGGCCTATACTAAATATACGTACGCAACAATATTTTACTCAAATATGCAGTTTTTTTTAAAGTGTCAATTTGTATTAGTTTCAGTAATCACAAAGTACG
>OZ007576.1:24571973-24711973 GCA_963931925.1 Onchidella celtica | reverse complement strand
TTAAGCCGAAAACTGATACAGGATCGGGACGTCTCTACAACCTGGTTTGGCTCTATCTCGAAGGTGCCGAAGGCAACATGTGGACCATTTCCCAAGAGCGCCTCACATATTTGTTTGGAAGTTTTTCTGAAATTTTATTTTCAAATTCTATTATTGACCAGCAAATTCAATTTTTAAGCCACAAAAGGTTTTGAATATTTATATCTCAAAAATGTAAATTTATAGGAAATCTCCTATTGCCTTCAGTCATTGATTTGATAATAAAATGTTCCTGAACTTCAACCAGTCTGTGTGTATTTTGACTGCTGAGTTACAGTGAAATAAAAGTTTTTTACCCAAGCTGCAGTTTGATCCCCCGGTGCCTGTAAAAAGCTGTACATCTATCTATCTATCTATCTATCTATCTATCTATCTATCTATCTATCTATCTATCTATCTATCTATCTATCTATCTATCTATCTATCTATCTATCTATCTATCTATCTATCTATCTATCTATCTATCTATCTATCTATCTATCTATCTATCTATCTATCTATCTATCTATCTATCTATCTATCTATCTATCTATCTATCTATCTATCTATCTATCTATCTATCTATCTATCTATCTATCTATCTATCTATCTATCTATCTATCTAATGTCTAATCGTGTAAACTGACCTCACATATCATTTATCTGCCAATGTATGCAGGGAAAAGCGAGAGTTCTGTACGCCCTGGATATAATCCAGACATTGT
This sequence comes from Onchidella celtica, assembly GCA_963931925.1. Lineage (NCBI taxonomy): Eukaryota > Metazoa > Mollusca > Gastropoda > Systellommatophora > Onchidiidae > Onchidella > Onchidella celtica. The sequence goes on along the minus strand of OZ007576.1, from coordinate 24,711,230 downwards.
ACCAAAACTTTATCATTTTGCCCAAAAGAACTATGAAACAGGAAGGAAATCGTTATCAAACATTATCAACGGAATTGGGGCATTAACAGCAACAGCAGCACCGGCAATAATGTCTCGACGACAATTAGTACAAAGACAAAAAATCCCATCATAACAACAACAACAGCAAACAACAACAACATCAACAGCAGCAACATCTGCACCAACTAAAAAACAACTGCTGTGATACAACACCAATATCATTATAACATAACAGCCAGCATTAGCGCCATCATTTCCACATCAACAACAAGAACAACAACAACAACAACAGCAACAAGAGCAGAGACAGCAGCAGCAACAAAAACAGCAGCGGCAGTAGCAGCAACATCAACAACAAGACAAACAACAACAACGACAACACCAACAGCAATTCCTGTGAAGAGAAGCATAACGATATACCAATATTAAAACAGCAATTATTGTATTTCTAATGAGGTGATTTATTTGTACAGCCTTGACCTGTTTCACGCACTGCGAGGTTTTCTCATGTATTCACTGGCTTCTGTGATTGACTGACAGCTTGATATAACATTGTACCTCATTGTATTCATTTCCTGCTCCTCTTCTCTCTTTCTTCTCTTCTTCCTTTGGCCTCCGAGTCTCTGTCTCTTCCCTTTTCTGTTTTCCTGCTTTCTCCCTTCTCTTTTTCATCGCCGCTCCTAAGTTCAGGCATTCTTTCCTGACATGCTGCCTCTCAATTCCTCTCCCCATCCCCTCGTTCTTCTCTTGTCTCTCTCTCTCTCTCTCTCTCTCTGACCCCCCCCCCCCCCTTATGAAATGTGGACGGAGGACATTTCATTCCATTCATTTTTTCTTAACATCCCATATTTTATCGTCTAAGGCTGGTGACACACTGTGCCATGTCTGTTTTGCGCCTGTTTGAAGTTTTTTTTTTAAAAAAAAAAATATGGTGTGGCTTTTTGGCTTTTTCTGGCTTTGTTTTTTCGATGCATACTAAAATTATCTGCACAAAAACTACATACCATACTTTTCCTGAAACACTTTCTATCGAGGAAATAATATGTTTTGGTCATTTACATGATACATGTACATAATTATGCCAAGATTTCTGACGATAATTGTCAAGAAAGAGCCAACCAGCAAAGTCAGTGTCCAGTTGCCACTGGATTCGATAGTTTATCTTTTAAAAACTGCTACGGTTTCTTGAAAGACTGTCACCCACCCTAGGACTTTCTACACACATGGTGGTTCTGGATTAATTCACTTCACCATGAACATTTAAAGAGCTGGTCACCTTTGTCTATGGTTGCCTAATAACTCATTCAGTAAATCTGTACTTAAGAGGATATTTGCTCATGTATCCTCCATTAAAACCAAGACTGTCAGAATCAAATGTGGTCAAAGGGAAAGAACTTGATTAATACAACCTAGAGTGGGATATCAAGATTAAATACGTTGGCCTCAGAGTAAAAGTAACTTTTGTGAAAAACCAAAATATCTATTAGAGTGGCCTTAAAGAATTGTCGTCTGCTATGTCAATTTTTAACTTTTAACAAATTAGCATATAGGAAGTTAACAACCAAGTACAGAAATCTTCGTATATTGATAATAATAAGAAAAGTAAAAGTAAACATGTATATTGGTAGCTAGTAAAGAGTTAAATAAAAGCCGTTAAGGTTTAGAGGAAAGATTAGCGCCCCAGTTTTACTTTGAGGAGGGGATTAGATTTTCGCTTACGTCATTGAGGGTTAAAGGGCTAACCAATGCGTAGGGATCGCGATGCAGTGCCAACCGTGCGGGCAGTACTTCTTATTCATTCCGTGCAGAGCATCCATCTGCGAAGGAGTCAGGGATGATTCTACTTGAGTGAATCTTTTAATATTTACAAGTACAACATGTCTAGATGTTGATCTATTCATTGAGATATCCATATGCCTGATTTGAGATCCACAATGCTTTTGTCCACTGTTCCCTGGCCTAGCGCCAGGGCAAATCGTGAGTAATTTGTCTGTTGATGACATCGGCAATGAATGAGGTGAAGAGCATGACCTTTATCCAGTAGGAGAGTCTTGATGAATATACCAGGAGTGATTGCCGGAGAATGCAAGATGCAAATATATAACTGTGATTCCTAGAACTGCAACTAGTATTAATGTGTGAATTATATAACTGTGATTGAATTGTCTGGGTGAGGCTGGGAGTTGCCAGCCCATCCTGGAGCTATATTTAACTGTGCCGACGTCACTTCGACGGGCGAGACCTACACCTATAAATTTGGATCTAAATATCTGAGATGACCTTATGTCTCCAGAGACTATATTAGTATATTGATTGCCATATAGTAAGTAGACCAGATCTTAGATATATAATTATTATTTAGATAATTAGCGAGAACAGAAGTTAAATGATTTTATAGGAAACCTAGAGCTAGACTTGTAATGAAGTATTATTGATTATGAAATTGATGCTGCTGATATTTATCATTACTACATATTAGATCTCTAGTCGAAATTGTTAGTGAACTTAACGTAAATAAAATGTGGCCCTGCAGGCCTGTTTGTTGAATTTAATTCAGTTTGTCTCTTAGTAATTGGCATGGTCTGGAAGTTAAGGGGTAAAGTTAATATTACTATTAGAAATATGCAGTCGAACAAACATACCAACACAACATTATAATACCATCTATAATAACAAGTGAATGGAATCATAACAAAGACTAAAAACAGAGTGCAACTGAATCATCTTGATGCTATTGTGAGAATCGGGGCAGAACTATTGCTTTCAAAAAATGTTGCAAAGGCTTTTGCTGCATTACCAGTAGGGAGAATGATTTTAACCTGGTTGGTTCTGTAGCTTTTCATATGATGTTAGTATGAAACCTGTACTGAAATTTGTTTGACTTTTGTTTTTTTTTTGGGGGGGGGGGGGGGTTCTTGCATTGTTTGGATTAAACTTAAAATTTCAGTCTGGCAACCCCGCTGCTTTGACTCAGTGCATCAACAGACTCAAAACAGTTTTAACGCACCCGAACTTTGTAAGACAAACTTGTTCCAGTCTTGTCAGTGGGCGAGGTGCCGTTTAACTCTACAGTCCATATCTCAAACTAACACCGAAACAAAAGCAGTCCTGGCTCAGTGTGCTTCCAGCCTTATTCAAACCCTTTCTCCATTCCATCATACCTTAAACTTTTGTCGGCCATCAATATTTCTTTTTCTATGTGTAGTATTAAGCCCTGCTAATCAATAAAGAAATCTTACAGTTTCTAATCTGCCTGGGGGAAATAACAGAAATCAGTTTAAGTTCATTGGAATTATAAAAAAAAAAAGTTTAATATGATGTTGCAATGCTCAACACATTAAGCCTGGTTCTATGACCTGCTTTGTGAAACAGAAAAGACAAGTCATGTTAAATCTTGGATTCTGGTTTTTTTTCTTTAAACGAAACAAATAATAAATGCCTTCTTTTATACGTCTTTAAACGAAACAAATAATAAATGCCTTCTTTTATACGTCTTTAAACGAAACAAATAATAAATGCCTTCTTTTATACGTCTTTAAACGAAACAAATAATAAATGCCTTCTTTTATACGTCTTTAAACGAAACAAATAATAAATGCCTTCTTTTATACGTCTTTATTCTTACTTTAGGCATTCACACTTCACTGTTCTTGTTTTTCTTTTTCTTGTTAATATTTTGTGTGTTTTTACAGTAAGGATTTTATTTTGTTCATTTTGACCTGGCAGCAGCCTTTGTTCACCTGCTGTTCTCGAATTTCATATGCCAAGGTATCTTAAACGTGTGCAAAATGTGCACGGGCCCTCCGAGTTTTTTTGTCCTCATCCGAGAAGACTAGGTGCTCGATCATAGGATCGGGGACAGGACACTTTGGATTTTTCTGTTGGAAGTCTTTAGTCATGATATGTGTTGTCTTGTGCAGGCCAGTACAAAGCTGGTAATACGGCCAGGCCAGATGGTTCATGTAAGCTGTCATTTCAAATCGCTCATGAACTGATTCACTACTGTAAGCCGTGCCCTGAGCGGTTCATCCAAAATACTCTCAGTGCAGATGGCCCATGAAAGTCACACTGAGAAATACTCTTTTGACCAATTTCCAATTATTTCGTATTCATCATTCTATACACATAATTTTATAATACCATTGGCATTGATCATCGCCTTTCAGAGAAGATAGTATGAGAATCCATGCTCTCTGGAAGAAACTAACCGCATGTGTCTCGCTTAAGTCTTTTTGTAATTTGTCGTACATGTACGTTATTTATGTCTATTTCACCTTTATGGATCTACATTAATGTATGAGTACTTTGTACTGAAAGTTCCCCCTTTACATTTTCAGTATTTTTACCACCCCCCTCTCATTTTTGCCTCCATCAGAGGGAAGCAGGCCCCACCCTCTAAATCGGATCCCCAACTAGCAAACCCCACCATGTCACACCCACTTTTCTCTATTCTGGCCTGATCTTGTGCAATGTCTTAGACAGGACGTGATCTACGCAGGTCCACTTACAGTATAGAAATTTCACAACAAGTGGATGTTCAATGTTTGAAAAAGGAAGATCTCGACACGCACATCAATTTGATCATCATGAAACTGAAATTTGCACACCCTTTTGTTGTAGTCCATAGATAAGACACGTCTTGAGTCAGGGTGACATTTAAGGTTTGAATTCTCCAGTGCTCGGATGTAGAGTATGGCGTCATATCACTGGCCCAAGCATGAAACTGCACGTGAAAGACCAAATTTTACAGGAGAGAGAGAGAAAGAGAAAAAGAGAAAGAGAGAGAAGGAGAGAGAGGGAAGAGAGAGAAAGAGACAGAGAAGTGGAAAAAGAGAGAAAGAGAGATAGAGAGAGAGAGAGAGAAAAAGAGAAAGAGAGAGAAGGAGAGAGAGGGAAGAGAGAGAAAGAGACAGAGAAGTGGAAAAAGAGAGAAAGAGAGATAGAGAGAGAGAGAGAGAGGCGAGAGAGCCAAACAGAAAAAGGGAGGGAGGGAGGGAGAGCGAGCATGAGACAGAGGTAGAGATAGATAGACAGATAGATAGATAGATGTATAGATAACAGAGAGAGAGAGAGAGAGAGAGAGAGAGAGAGAGAGAGAGAGAGAGAGAGAGAGAGAGAGAGAGAGAGAGAGACAGAGAGAGAAATTGTGTTACCTCTCTCCATGAACGAAAAAAAACAATCCTTCAAGAAGTCCATAGACAATTTGCTAAGGAGAATTGTCGTCTATAGTTATGCTAATACGTTTGTGAGGTTTTATGATAGGGCCAGTGTTATGCAAACACTACTAATGCATGCAAAATTGACTTAAAACAGAAAAAAAGCAAGAATGCAAATATCTTTCACTCCCCCCCCCCATAAAAAAAAAATCCCAACAAAACTAACATCTGTCGATGAATTAGGACGTATACTAAAATAAGAATGTTGTGTATAAAGGTGATGCGTCCCAAATATAGAACAGTCGGTGTTAGGAAGGTCAATTTATCACCTGGTCTGTCATTAGATCTGTGACCTTTGTTTGCCTGAAGTTTCTACGCTCAGTCCCCGTTCAGACATCGGCACTTGCTTGTATTGTCTCCGGGACAAACACCACGAATCGAAACTGGTCGCCCATTTTCCTTATTTTTCTTCGATAATGTCGTGGATATTCGATGTTGCCTCTCTCTCTCTCTCTTTCTCTCTTTCACTCTCTCCCTCCACACCACCAGCTTCGACACCCTCCGTTTTAATCCCCCGCCTCCTCACCTCTTTCCCGTCTCCATCTAAGCCCATTGTCTTATATCAAATATTTCAGAAACAATAAGATGAGACAGCCTGCCCTTTTAGCGTGCACAGATTTCACACCGCCGCCTGGCGGCGAATGTACAGAAGTCATGAACAATGCAATATTTTGTAATTGTATTTGTATACAACTTTAATCCCATTTGGGAAATTTGCCTTTATGTCATTGCACCCAGTTACAAAGTCTAATAGGGAAAATATTGAATTTTGTTCACTGTTCAACTATCGCTGTAGGCCTTGATTGCCCATCCGTCACTTCGCTGTGGGAAAACTGGTTATTTTTTCTATTTTATAGTCGCAGGTGCACTGTAACAAATCTGCATCATTAATTTACCATTATATCAAGCATTCTTTTCATGCTGTGCACCATGGGCCCCGCCTCCGATCAGCGCGCAAACTGTGTGCGCTACTTTTTAAGAGATGCAAAGAAGGGAGTGTCTCACCTCATTGTTTCTAGTATCTTCGTGTATATTAAATCTCCCCCCTTTCATCCAACCGCCACATCCGCTGTCTTAACCCCCCCCCCTCCCCAACCTCCTAGGACCATTCCATACCCTCTGCCTTACACAAGTACCCACGCCTATAATTATTCAGTACACTTTCATCACCTGGCTCATCCCACATAACAACATCTGAAACAATATCACTGCCCACAATACCACTGCACGGTTCCTCCTTGCTTTACAGTTCAATTAAGTTTAACTTATTTTAGGCCTAAAGGCCACTCCAAAACAAACCCAAGAAAGATGTATATACAAGGTGAAAAAGAACACACACAAAAAAAGAAGGCACTGTGTCATTCACTCTCCCCCGCTCCTTGCTGCTAGGACAATTTATTAGGGATTTATAATGCCGTACATAATATAGGCCTATTGCAGTTATCGGCCATTTTAGTTGTCAGGGCCGACGCATAACCACGGCGATGGTGGCATTGATTTTGATTCGTTAGCTGATTTGCACTGTGAGCACCTCAGGCGTCGCGAACCAATCGGCGGCGAGCTAAAAAAAAGTTCACTACAGTAAACAATGACACGTATGTTCATGCACATGGGAGACTTCCTTCCCTTTGTTTACACGGATGGTAGGGAATCTGACCAGCTTGGATCCATCCTTTCCACCCCTGACATAACAGTCAACTGCCATGCAATCAGCAGGCATTTTAACCGCTTAGACATATCTCGAAGTTATACTCGTCAGCTAATCCAGCCGCCATTTTAGGCGCGGAAGTACAAAACAAAAACACTCTGTGACGTCATTCGCGATGGGCCTATTCATTAAAATGTAACTTGACTGATAAATGCCAGCAATTTTATTATTATTCTTGAACCAACCCCCCCCCCCCTTCTTTTCCCCACCTGTATATGTTGTAAATTGACTAAGCATGAATCTACTTTCTTATTCACACAAAGGAAGAATTCAGTTTTCAAATGTCACTAGAAGAAATCACAGAGCGACATTATTGTACTAGATGTTACCGGAAATTACACAGCTACTGTAACTGTCCTTGGCACAGAAGATAATGAAAGCTTGAAATAAACAATATCTCGTCAGTTTCTATTCTAGATTAGATTTTTTACTGGATTTAAATCGGTACACTGCAGGAAATGATTCTCCACTTAGATTTCCTTGTGACAAACGAGATAATCATTTCTTGAATGGCACCAGTGCACCGAGGTTTATAATGATTAAAGTTTCGTGCGCACAATGTTCTCAAGATCATTCTCAGGACGCACGGTGTATTTATGCTATGATCTGATTACTCCCACCGCCCTCACCCCCCCCCCCCCCGAATCTCTTTCTTGATTCAGCAGATCACGACCTTAGCGCTTGACTGTTTTAACTCCACTTTTTGAACAGTTAAGAAATTGGACGTCAAGCTTTTACGGCTTTAGTATCATGATAAGGATTTACAGCTTGACAAATGCCACAATGCATTTTTTCTATCACTACTACTGCAGGAATCTCCAGTATATTACATTTAACCCATTCAGCGCCAAAGTGATTTCTAAGCTTGCGCCAAGGCATTACTTTTTTTCATTTTTTGGGGATGCCATTGAAAAATGACTAATACTCTGCTGATATAATTTATTACCCTTTATAGACAAATGTTTGACCAACTGAACCTGTGCAAAAAAAAAAACAACAACACCAAAAACATCTATTGTCTATTTATCTACGGTCGACGCAGCTTTGACAACTCATATCATCTATAACATAGACCACTGGCACTGAATGAGTTAAGCTATCTCCCCCCCCCCCCCTTCTCCCCACCCCACCCCAAAATGCACTAAGCAGACTATTAACATACCATAAAAACCACAGAAAAACTGTGGGGTCGCAGCAGGGCTGTAAGCAATGTCAAACTTGGGCAAAAAGAAAAAAAGAAAAGTTGTATGTAGCGAAACTCTGCGTGAGAAATAAAACCCAAACGATGCATGGCTTTAGTTTGCTTTGTATCGTTGGGGTTTTATTTCTCAACCAGGTTTTCGCTACATACAACTTTTTCTTTTTTCTTTTCGCCCAATTTGGACATAATATTAACATACCATTTCAGGTATGTCAGGCCAGAGTCTTCTGCTATTGTATGACAGTACACAATACAGCCTGCTACTGTCACCCCCACTGTCTTGTGGGTCATCTCGGGAGAGAGGAAGACTGGGGGAAGGTAACCCTGAATACAAATACCACACTGCCTTGTGTGTTGCTATGATAGCAAAGGCTATGGCAGTAAACCCAGGCAGAAAATCAGGAGTGGAGACCCGAAGGTGGTTGTCAGGGAGAACTGCATCAAACTGGCTTCCAGCATCTCCTGCAGCCGGACTAGTTCCAAATGTATTGACCTGGTCTCTCCCTTGGGTTTAACTAGAATGGCAGAGAGAGGGGTGGTGCCTCTGGGCAAAGCACCATCTCTTAAAAATAGCCCAGGCAAGGCAGCAAAACGAGGAGGCGTTTGCTCGGGCTTGGCAAGCGTCTGTCTCTCCTCTATAAGCCCACCCATTTCCGATTTGGAGAGGACACTCCAGCCATCCGTTACGGATGGGCACAACACGGGAGGTGGCAGTTACCGGTGATAAGCTCAATCCATTTGGCGTACGGATGAGCGCCAGGGGTCCCCTCTGTCGGTGGGAGCGGCTTTTCAGCTGCATTGATCAACTACCGCCCGCCGTAACCTGGGCAGCCCCCAGGCAGTTGGGTGTTGTTCCGCTACGTCAGCCTGCTTCATAAGGTGGTTGGAGCTAGACCAAAAGTCAAAAAGCTGACGTAAAGTGTACACCTGGCAAAAACACAAAAATACTAAAACTTGGTACCTGGAACGTCAGAACAATGCGCCCAGGCTTGCAACAGCAAGATCTCACTGATATTGACTCCATCAGGAAATCCCAAATTATTGATCGAGAACTTCAGCTACTAAACATCGACATCGCTGCCCTTCAAGAAACTCGACTTCCCGACTCCGGGTCAGTCAAAGAAGAAAACTACACCTTCTTCTGGCAGGGCCTTAGCAGCGAACAGCCGAGAATCCACGGCGTGGGCTTCGCCGTAAAAAACTCCCTTATCAATTCGATCGCAACAATTGGAGTGTCAGAACGCATCATGACACTCAGACTGAACACCCGGTCTGGTTTTACCAACATTATCTGTGTCTATGCCCCAACACTTACCTCCTCTGACGAAACCAAAGACATTTTCTACGAGGCATTGCAGAGGACTCTCCACAACATCCCTCTCACCGAAGGCCTGCTAATTCTGGGTGACTTTAACGCTCGAGTGGGAGCAGATCACTCCGCATGGCCAAAGTGCATTGGGCACTTCGGCATTGGCAACATCAACGAAAACGGGCAGCGCCTTCTGGAGCTATGCTCTGTAAACTCATTATGTGTTACAAACACGTACTTTGACCTTAAGAGATGCCAAAGAACATCATGGCGCCATCCCAGGTCTGGCCATTGGCATCAATTAGATCTTATTCTCTCAAGGAGGAAGAGTTTGGGCTGTATAAAAATAACTCGTTCCCTCCACAGTGCTGACTGTGACACCGACCATGCACTGGTAGTCAGCAAAATCAAAATTTCGGCCAAGAAAATATACAGATCAAAAGCCCCTTCAATCCCTAAGATCAATGTAACAGCAATCAGAGATGAATCAAATAGAAAGTCATTTGAAAAGTTATTTGCTGAAAGCATGGATAATGTCACCCAATGTGACTCGGTAGATGAAACATGGAACACTCTCAGTTCAAAAATTCATGACTGTGCCACCAAGTCTTTTGGACAGCATAAAGTTTCAAACAACGACTGGGTAGCCCAGAACAGCGAAATTCTCCTACCTCTCATTGAGCAAAAGAAATCTGCTTTCAATGAGTATAACAAAAATTGCAATCAGAGTACAAAAACTTGTTTGAAAAATGCAAAAGCTAAACTTCAGCTGGAGGTAAGACGTTGCGCCAACAAATACTGGACAGACTTGTGTAACAGCATACAAGAGGCAAATGAAAAGGGAGATATGAAAACCGCCTTTAGTCAGATGAAAGTAGCTCTTGGGCCAATCATCACCAAAAGCGCCCCACTTAAGTCTGTAAATGGTGAACCCATCACAGATAAAAATGAACAACTGAATAGGTGGGTAGAGCATTACTCTCTGTTGTATTCAACTGAGAAAAATATTCCACCAGATTTTGAGGAACACCTCCAAAAACTGCCAATAATGGCCGAACTTGACGCTGAACCTTCCTTAGTCGAGCTTTCCAATGCAATCGACCACCTGTCTGCTGGAAAAGCCACAGGAAGTGACAACATTCCTGCAGAGGTATTAAAAGACCTAAAAGGCCCACTATTACCACACCTGTATAATCTGTTACTGCAGTGTTGGAAAGAAGGCGTGATACCACATGATATGAGAGACGCCAAAATTGTCACACTTTACAAGAACAAAGGAGACAAAGGCGACTGCAACAACTATCGAGGCATATCCCTCCTCAGCATTACTGGAAAGGCTTTTGCTCGCGTCATCCACTGCCGCCTTCAACAACTGGCGGAAAAATTCTTACCAGAAACACAATGTGGCTTTCGAAGCAAACGATCAACTATTGACATGATATTTGCACTTCGGCAAATCCAAGAAAAATGTAAAGAACAAAACAGGCCGCTTATAACATGCTTTGTGGACCTAACAAAGGCTTTCGACACCGTAAGCCGATCTGGCCTGTATGCAGTCCTTAAATCCATAGGCTGTCCACCAACATTGCTAAAACTTATTGCATCCTTCCACACTGACATGAGGGCATGTGTCAACTTTGAGGGCTGCACATCCAATTCATTTGCTGTAAACAGCGGTGTGAAGCAGGGATGTGTTCTTGCTCCTACCTTATTTGGTATATATTTTGCAGCCCTACTCAAGAATGCCTTTGGTCAATGTTCAGGTGGAGTACTTATTAACACCAGAGTGGACGGCTCCATTTTTAATGTTGCCAGACTAAAAGCAAAATCTCGTACAGAGCATATTATGTTACAAGAGCTCCTCTTCGCAGATGATGCTGCAATCGTGGCCCATGATGAAACCACGCTCCAGGCTCTCATCAATAGCCTTGCCAAAGCCTGTGACAAATTCATGCTAAAGATCAGTGTCTCAAAAACTGTAGTTTTGACACAAGGCTTGAGAAACCCCAACCCAATCATGCTGAATGGCTCTCCTCTGGAGCAAGTGGGAAAATTCTGCTACCTAGGCTCAACCATCAGTGGTAGCACATACATAACAACTGAAATAAATGCCAGAATAGGAAAGGCGGCCACAGCTTTTGGCAAACTCTCAAAAAGGGTGTGGAACAATAGCAAGCTGACCATCAAAACAAAGGTACTCGTGTACCAAACTTGCGTCCTAAGCACCCTGCTGTATGGCTCAGAGACATGGACCACCTACTCCAAACATGAAAGATCCCTCAACTCCTTCCACCTGCGCTGCCTACGCAAAATTCTCAAGATCAAGTGGCAAGACAGGATCTCAAATATCGAAGTTCTGAGCCGAGCCAACATTCCATCAACTCAGGCTCTCCTAGGCAAAAAAAAGACTGCGGTGGCTTGGACATCTCCACCGTATGGAAAATGATCGCATCCCCAGACAAATTCTCTACGGGGAACTTGCTACTGGCAACCGACCCAGAGGTAGGCCACATCTGCGATTCAAAGACACTTGCAAGGTCACGATGAAAGCATTCAACATCGACCCCAATGAATGGGAGAACCTTGCAAATGATCGAAGCAGATGGAGACAAAAATTGCGCAGTGGCACGCTCGCAATAGACTTCAAGGCAAAAGAAACATACCTGACAAAACGACAGAGGCGGAATGAAAACACTCGCCAAAGTGAACCCAAAAGACTGACCTGCAATCACTGCCATCGCACTCTCGGGTCAAACATTGGTAGAATAAGCCACGAGAGAAGCTGTCAGTCAAAGTGAAAGTGAATATTCTAGCTGCTAAGACCGTCTGTAAAGACGCTAAAGGCCATATATATTTCAGGTACCCACCAACAATAATGAACATCACTCACAAACCACCAGCCCCTTCCTCCCCCAACCCCATCCCTCAAAGTCCCACTCCACACCCCCACTCCCATCCCCTCGGGTGTTCATTCACCCACTGCTCACCCATTCACAAACAGACACGGATTACCAAGGTCTCATCGCTAAAAATAGCAGTCCGGCCGTCACCAGAGCCACCCGTTCAGTCTCGCGCCAGTCTCCTCAAACTCCTCAACTTTATCGACATTCTTATCGACGTCCTGGGGACCTGCAGTAAAGTGGTGGTCGATAATGTTGTAACATTATCTCTGCTATTCTCTCAACTCTCTTCTCGTCTCACCATCGACCGCACGAGCTGTGTTTCTCTTGGGTGCTAACTCTTTACCGCAGAAACTGTCGCTTAGTGCTAGGCACGGTTCCGACTCCGCTGTCCATTCCTGCGGTAGTGACTTCAACTTGCGATTCCGGTACCAACATATGATACCGATACCGGTACCAGGTACGGCACTTCAGTTGCGTTCTATTTTTCTTTTCCTTTTTTTATTTTAGTAATTAAAATCTATTAAAGCACCACGGACGTTGCAGATGAACTCAACTGTTAATAATATAACAGATATGTAATACGCGTAAACAAGACGTACCAAAAAACACTTTAAATACTTAAGGAAATATTTCTTCTTTTTTCCTCAAGTAACCAACAATGCAGTGTCAGTTCCCCCCGCACCAACACAGGGTCTAGGATCAGCCACGCAACCTTTGACCGTTCACCTTTGCATCACACAAGGTCACAGGGTCAGTCTCGGGGTCGTAACGGAACCTTCGCTAAAACCCATGCCATCATTGGATTCGGAACCGGTGTCGACTCCAACAACAAGGTATAGCGTCGGAGCCTAGAATCGCCACCATGAAAAAGATGTCGGTACTGCCCAGGCCTACTGTCGCCAGGATGCTGTAATCTTAACTATGACTCATTAGCTCAAATTGACAGATGCCACCGCCCACCCCCTCCCTGAATGATCAAGAATTACGTCATGGTTTTTCTTAGCACACAGAACTGCGTTCTCTTGGACGACTTGGAAACGCCTCTGGACGCAGTTTACTTAATTTCTCTCTTTAACTACCCCATTCTCCCTTGTAAGCTCTCTTCTTAACGACCATAAAGCTCAGAATGGCAACACCTATTTGCGACTCTGGTATCTTTCGGGATACGGGCCTTAAGCTGGTAGTCTGTTTACTTTATATTATATATTGTTGTGTTACGGAACGTATCCACAAAAGTTACTCTGGGCAGCAACTTGTTTACTCCATTTTCAGTTAGAATGTTGTTACAAGTACGTATGTCCCCCAAGTTTTTTGCTCTAGGAGTACGTATTTTAAAGCCTTTGTGACTCCAGAACTAGAGAGCTCCTCCCGAAATACTCCTAGCAATAGCCTTAATTAATTATTCTTTCAGATTTTCTTTTTGTTTTCCTCCTGTTGTTTTTTGGTTGAAAGGGTAGGACCCGGGGCATGGTTAGGGATTCGATAAGATTTAGGGTTGAGGATAAGGACAGTGTTAGGGATAAGTACGCATATGCGCGTGCCCCTAGCGCAACACGCTTGGAGGGCGTACGTACTTATAACTACAGCCGAACAGTTATGCCTTCTTAATCTAAAAAAAAAGTCTGACTTCCGAAAACAGACCTTGAGAGTATAGGTTTCATAGTTTCAGTTCCTAGTTTATTCATGTTCATTTGATAGCATACATAGATAAACCTTGTCCTGATGACAGGAACGGGGAATGGAAGGGACTGAACTCCGAAGAATCACGGATGTCATCAATGTTTGATATCGTTCGTAGATCTTTCAGCATACGCAGCAAGAGAAGCGTAAAGGGTATCCAGAAGGATGGAAACGCTGGATAAATGGAACGCTATCATGAAATGATGCTGTAATAGTAATAATGACAATGTAATCATCATCATCATCATCATGATAATAAGGCTGTTGTTATAAGTAAGCTTATGCGGAAGGGTCTTCAGGGCAAAAATAGGACTTATCAGTCACATGAGAAGCCATAAGTCATGAAAGAAAAGTCTTTCCATTCTGTCCTCTGTGTCCTTTACTTCTCTTTATTGTCCATGTGTTGAAATTGTCAACAATTTCTGTTCTTTATTCCTCTGGTGTTGTTAAGGTCATCATCATACCTGATGGACGAACTATTATTATTATAAGTAAGCTTACGTACTCACCCCAAGCGTTTTGCGCGAGGGGTGGCTACATATAAGTACTTATCTCTAACCCCGTCCTTATTCTCAACCTAAAATCTTATCGAACCCCTAACCCTGTCCCCTGTCCTTTCAACCAAGAAACAGAAAGAAAACAAGAAGAAAATCTGAAAGACTAGCTGATCATAATTAATTAAGGCTGCTGTTATGGAACATTTCGCGAGGAGCTCTCTAACTCTGGAGTCACAAAATAATAATGATAATAATAATAATAATAAAGTTCATTTATATAGGGCATATCCAAAGATGCTCTATGCGCTTTACAAAACATGCAAAAACAGAACAAATCTCATTCCTAACAACTGACCACACACACAAAGGCACACACACACACAAAAAACCATCTCTCCCTCCTCTCTCTCTCTCTCTCTCCTTCACACACACACACACACACACAAACACACAGACTATACATCAAAGTGTTTTCTGAAGAGATAGGTCTTCATTTCACATCTAAAAAGTGCCTCGCTTTCTATGTTTCGAATATTTGGTGGTAAGGAGTTCCATACAGCTGGTGCGCACACAGAAAACGCTCTCTCTCCAAATCTGTTTGTTTTAGCAAATTTAGATTCTAGTAGATTTTTGCCAGAAGATTTTAATGCTCTAGATGGTTTATATGGATGAATAGAGTTTATAAGATAAAGAGGAGCATTGTTGTACTGACATTTGTGGCATAACACTGCAATTTTAAAATCTATCCTTGCCTTTACAGGGAGCCAATGAAGACTAATAAGCAAAGGTGTAACATGTTCTCTTCTACGTTGTTTAAGTATTAATCGAGCAGCATTGTTTTGAATTCTCTGAAGTTTGCTAATTTGTTCTGCTGGAAGGTTTTTAAGAAGAGAATTGCAATAGACAAGACGAGAAAAAATGAAGGATGGAACCAAAACTTGCATTGACTCTTTAGGGAGTGTTAATGATAGTTTACTTAACCTACGTAATTCTAAATATAGTGATTTTGACAGGTTATTGATGTGATGTACCATTGACAAGTTGCAGTCGAAAATAACACCAAGATTCTTTGCTTTCACTGATGTTTCAATCGTTTTTTGCTCGATAGTCATTTGACCGATGTTTATGTCAGGTCTATTCTTACCGTGGCATACTAGAATTTCAGTCTTCTCTTCGTTCATTTTCAATTTGTTTTCATTCATCCAGGACTGAACTTGAGAGATACAGTTTTCTGCCTTGCTCACCAGCATGCACACAAAAGGCTTTAAAATATATACCAATAGCGCAAAAGAAACTTGGGGCACATAATGTACTTGTAACTACATTCTAATAATAATGCCGAATGTTGAACGTTGTTATAAGGCCTGGCTGTTCTAAAACTTGAAGGGGTTTTTTGCATGTTCTATAATGATATGACTGTTTCATAAGAACATATTTGATTGTTATATAATCCTACCACTTATGTAGCTTTTAAAAATATTTTTTTTACGCGTTTTAAAATTCAAACTATGGGTTTTTTTTTGTTTTTAAATTGAAAAGCGCCCAGCACAAGTACATTTTTCACACATTTTTTCAAACTATGGGCCCATTAGTCTAGAGCAGGGGTCATTAAACGTTTTTCACAGAGGGCCGGATAACTGACAGACTTACAAGCGCGGGCCGCATGAGCAATCTGTTCAATACTTACAGGCCAGAAGAAAAACTCTAGAGCTCTAGATATCCCTGGTTTTATCAAACAAAATCAAGTACCATGGGGGGCCGGATGAACTGACGCGGGCCGCAGTTTGGTGACTCCTGGTCTAGAGGGAAGGTGCTCGTCTCTCATGCTGAGGGGAGCTGGTTCAAGTCCCGGTCGGAGCAGGCATGTTAGAATTTTGGGATTTTTCTCATATTTTCCTGTCTCTGATCATATAGTTCGGTGGGATCGAGTACCTAGTCTTCTTAGATAAGGACGAAACACTCAGCTGGCTAGTGTGGACGTCGCCCACGTTAAAGATATCTTGGGAGTTGGAAGTCGAGAACAGCAGGCCTAACAAGGCTGCTGCCCGGACAAAATTTAAAAAAGCAAAACAACAAGCAACTAAATCCCATTCCCCTCTACCCTCTAAAACAAACAAACAAATAAACTGATGGGCTTTGCACTGTGGCGACGACGTGACTGCTCCAATTGTAACTGTGCTGCAATGACACTAAGGCAAATTTCCCAAATGGGATCAAGGAAATAAATACAAAAAACACCAACAAAAACATCTCCCTCTCCCCTCCCTCCAAGCTTGTTACATTTCATGGATGAGGCCATGTCAGACAAGGAGAAAGGGGAAACAAACCATTTATGGGATAAACACAAAACTTGACAACTTGAGCTTTGTATGTAAACAAGTTAGGATCAAATGACACACACACGCTGGACAACAAGAGCCAACAATTCAACAGTCATCCGGTTACTGTAGCCTGGAGCCAGGAACACAAAACTATTAAAGGTAATCTTTAGATTACGATTTACTTCGTAATGTCTGACGAATCAAACTTTCATCGTTAAAGTCACTCAAAATAAAAGATATTTTACTGGCAATCATATTTGATCTGCCCTTACATTTTGAGATTTCTATCTTCCCGTGAACGATTTTCGACTATGTGTATATATTTTTTTATTTGAGTTTTCCAGTTTAACCTTAACCTTTCCTGACCAAACAGAACTTTGTTTTAATTCACGGGTTCACATCAGAAATTCATTTCTTACCTCTGTGTTTGTGGCAGATTTGATGTGCAGAAATATGTGGGTAACACCGTACAAAATGAACTAGAATCACTCAATATTTTAATACTATGGCGACAAATGCTATATTTTTTATATTTTCTAAGTTAACAACAAATATATTTTTATGTTTATCTGACTAATTTATTCAGGCTTGAAGATTTGGGAATTTGGAGACAATCGCCAATCTAGCAACTGGAAGATTAAATCGTTTTAACAAATTTCACCTGGTCAAGTTATATCTTAGTACTGTAAGCAAAACGCGACATTCGTTCTTGTTTGTTTCAACTCCACTTTTTGCATAACTGAGAAATTCCATGTTAAACATTTGTGGCTTTGGTTTCTTATGATAAGGAGTTTGAATAAATCGGAACTGTGAAACAGTCTGAAAAGTGCCACAACGCATTTTAAACATGTGTCAAAGTGTGCATTTGTTGAATCTCTTCTACATACGAAAAGATCTCCAGTTTTGTCATGAAATGGAGATAGAACAAAACAAAACTAATGTCATGAAAAGCTCAAATTTAAGGTTTTACATATCCCCGCCCCCCCCCCCCTGACACCGAGACTCGAGTCTGATGGTGCCAGTAACTGCCCTATGTGGTGACCGCTGGTCGTTATGTCTTTCTTGACCAGTGTTACGTCATGATGGCAAAAAGCCAGAACACTTGTTGGTGAGGGATCGGAAGTCAAGTGTTGATGGAGATGGATTACTCCACTAGCGAAATACCTGCGTAATAAGATGTAGACCCTCGTGCGTCTTTTTCAGAAGAATGTTGTTACAAGTACTCACGTACCCCCAGTTTTTTTGCGTTAGGCGTGCGTATTTCAAACCCTTTTGTGACTCCACAACTAGAGAGCTCCTCCCGAAATGCTCCTTGACAAAATGCCTTAATTAATTATTCTTTCACATTTTCTTTTTGTTTTCCTCCTGTTTATGATTGAAAAGGTAGGGGGGCAGGGTTAGGGGATCGATAAGATTTAGGGTTGAGGATAAGGACGGGGTTAGGGTTAGGTATACATACATAGGTACCTCAGCGCAAAAAAGGCCTAGGGTGCGTACGTACTTATAACAACAGCCGTTTCAGAATGACCGGAATGAGCACCGATTGTCTACAAAAATTGTCCTTTGGATTTATTCGAAATTTTGCAGGGGCTCATATTTCGCCCTGAACCTGATCTTTTTTTTTTTTTTTTTAATGTTTGACTGACACCTGATTTTTTATTTATTTGTTTGACTGAAACCTGATCTTTTGTATTTGTTTGACTGAAACCTTATTTAAAAAAAAAATTTGTTTGACGGAAACCTGAATTTTTTTTTTTTTAAATTTGACTGAAACCAGATTTTGTAAAAATCTGTTCGACGGAAACCTGATTTTTTATTTGTTTGGCTGAAATCTGATTTTTTTTAAAATTAGGCTGAAACCTGATTTATATATATAAATATATATTACTGAAACCTGATTTTTTAATTTTATTTGTTTGATTGAAACCTGATTTTTCCCTTTTTTTTTTGACTGAAACCTGATTTTGAGTTTATTTCTTGCATGTGATACTGGTTTCTTCTAGTGCTGGGCTAGAGTCCAGATTTAGATTTGGATATCCAGTAGAAGTTAAACGGATCAGTCCAGTCATCAGGATACAAAACGGATGGCCCGCTTGCGACCCACTATAAGAAGCTCGTTCTGTAATGATGTGGATTGTCTTAACGATAAAAACAGAAAGAAAACAAAACGTCATTCTCCCCCCCCCCCCATCCAACGCCCCCTCCTCCCCACACACACACATCCACACTCAGACACAACAAACCACCAACACATATAAAGTTGTGCTTCAAAGGGAACGCCTGGATAAAACAGAACAGAAAACGAAAAATTCAAAAGCGGGTAGGATGAACCTACCCGACCCTCTTTGAAATCAACAAACTTGCAGGCTACAAAGCTTAGTACTCTCTTCTCTCTTGGAACCGGGTCAAGGGTGGAGATCCCCCGTTTTTCTAAACTGGTCTAAAATATGGATTTGGATATCCAGATGTTTTGACAAAATCCGGATCAAGCAAAAAAAAAAACAAACAAGTCACTGGTCAGCATTAGTTCTTCTTTACCCAGAATGATGATTAGGGGAGTTCTTTTTTCCGCCGTGATGATCACGTTATTATCATGAAACTCATTTCCATTGTTGATTTGATTACATTTCCGGATACCTCTCCTTTTTTATTTTTCTTGTTATCACTATAAACAAGTTCGTTGTACTCGTTAACATCTCTAATAACAACAGCAGCAATTACACAGTCACCACCACCACTGCCACCATATATATCAATGCCATGCCATCACCATCATCACCACGACCACCACCACCACTGCTACCACAATCACCGCCACTATCACATTCCAGCGTCATATCATCATCATCGTCATCATCATCACCATCATATAACAGCAGCAAACATCATCATCATACCACTACCACCACCACCACCACCATGACCACCACGACGACGACAACCATCACCATCACCAACAAATATTGAGTGTTCAAATTAAAAAACAACTTAACACATCCAACACTTTGAGTCCGGGAGGAGCCTGGTCAGTTTTTATTCCTGACAACAAAACATTCATCATAAATTATGCCGGATTAGAGATGGTGCTACTGCATGTTTCCATCTAAAAATGGGTAGCTTTTAGACAGACTCTCTTACCTGGTGGGCACAATCAAGATCCCACACACAAGACACCAGTGGTAACAATATATTCACATGAATAGTGTTTGATTTACACAATACAAATAATGTTCTTTGTCAATTAAGAATATATCCAGGGCGAACAGCTAGAGATGCATTGACGAAGATAGATAGATAGATAGATAGATAGATAGATAGATAGATAGATAGATAGATAGATAGATAGATAGATAGATAGATAGATAGATAGATAGATAGATAACTAGATAGACAGATAGATAAGTAGATAGATAGATCGATAAACAGATAGATAGGTAATGGATGGATAGATTGATAGATAGGCAGATAGACAGACGGACAGACAGTCAGACAGACAGATAGATAGATAGATAGATAGATAGATAGATAGATAGATAGATAGATAGATAGATAGATAGATAGATAGAGAGAGAGAGAGAGAGAGGCAGACATTAACTAACACATACAAACTCGTTGTCCATTAACGCAGTAACTGTAAACACAAATTTTGTTCAAACGTATTATTGGCATACTCCACCTATCCACCCATCTATCCACCCGCCCACCCACCCACCCATCTATCCATTTCCTTTCATCCATATTCCATAAATCTGATCCCTTATCAGACAGAATTAGAGGTAACTGGAAACATGATCAGGAGATGGAAAAGAGAAAGATAATTATGGAGTGAACCAGGAAGAGAAATGAGACAGGAAAACATACGTTTGTAACGCAAAGCAAAACTGATAAAGATTTCTAAACATCTGAACAGAAGTGAGGACATATGCGTGAGGCAGACACCTGATGCCACTGATAGATATTGACATTCACCATGAGCTTTGATATCACAGCATTGAAGTACGAACGACATATGAACAAAGGATAGCAGATAGTTTACAGGAAGACCGACAAACTCTCAGAAACTGAGATTCAAAGAGACAGACTGATTAGATTGGTGTTTTTAATCAAACAGGCAGACAAAAGTACCTCTAGCTGGCTGAAGATTTACAAACAAACTGTGGATCACGGAAAGACATTGGATAGACAGACGGACAGACATACAGACACACAAAGGACACATCCTGATGGGAATTTATGAACGTCGGGAGTGGAGGACCATTGGGTGTCAGAATACCTCTGGGAGTGTGAGGGTAGGAGATGATTGTAGGGGGAGAGAGGGCAGGGGGCAGGGCGGCAGGGAAATGAATCATAGGGCAAACATTGGCAATATACAAGTGGAAGGAGATGTTCATTGATCTTGCTGTAAGGTGATGCCATGTCCACATACAAAAGTGTGGGGAGTAGAAAGGGGTGGGTTGGGGGAAACGCTAGGATTTATCTATCTATCTATCTACCTATCTATCTGTCTGTCTGTCTGTCTGTCTGTCTGTCTGTCTGTCTATCTATCTATCTATCTCTATCTGTCTGTCTGTCTGTCTATCTGTCTGTCTGTCCATCTGTCTGTCTGTCTGTCTGTCTGTCTGTCTGTCTATCTATCTATCTATCTATCTATCTATCTATCTATCTATCTATCTATCTATCTATCTATCTATCTATCTATCTATCTATCTATCTAGGCGCCATCCGTAAAGCTCGACTATGGCGATTTGTGACTGCCCTTCCTCATGTACTACTGGACAAACATCAATTCCCTCTCTTACTTTTGAAAGTACCCAGTGTCCCCCGTTGATGTTGAAAACCCCCCAAGGACAACGTGCTTAGACGACTGGCGTCTTCATTAGAAACTTCATGTCTTAAATTTTTATAAAGCCCAAGAACGTAACTTCGCTGACAGAAAAAAAAAAAGAAAAAAAAAGCCTGACCTTCTATTTATTACGATTTATATTCAAAGGCGTTTGTAAACTCCTCACATCCCCCATTCATATTTTCATAGCTTGAGGCTAGATCTCCCAACCTCCCTGACCGGCCTACGGGCTTGATTGATGGCCCTGAAGTGTGATGAGAGGCTCTGGAACCGTGGTCACGTCCCTCCGCTGCCCAAATAGTAGCGAAAATTAAAGATTAACCCCCCCCCCTCCCCAACTTGCCACACGACACCGATTATAATGAAGACATTGAAGATAGGTTTCTTTTTCAACTTCAGAAAATAACTTGGAGCATTATTATACTACCTACTGTTACATCAAAATCACCATTTTTTAAAAGTGCAACAGATTTCAGGATGTGGACAACAAGAGGTCACTTCGTGGCAGCTGAGAACATGAAATTAATGACAAAAACAAAAACAAGGTTTATAATGACATGTAATAGATCACACAACACATGATGCTTTTCCTCGTCTGGCCGTCTCGGCTTGGGTTTGAAGAAAGCCACGACAACACAGCCATATTGTGCTAGGAAGAAACAAGGCGATGATGATAGGACAGATGACAATCCTACCAGAAACGCCCATCTGTTCTGACACAGTTATGGCCCTCTGTACATGCATACGAATGTAATGATTATGTATGATTTCATGCATGGATATGAACTCAACAACGTGTGGCTTTGATTCGAAAGAATATGAGGGAAGAGTGGTAGGTTATATGGAACAACTTCACTCAAAGACTGGGGACACATTCAAATGGTCTCCACTTCTAAACCATATTACCCACCTAAATAGTCGCAAATTGTTGTTTAAATCATTAAGCCACACACTAATGACTAAAAAAGACAAATGTTGACTAAATCTTCGAACCCAAGCATAAACGTCTAAAAAGACCAAATTGTTGACTAAACCATTTTACCCAAAACCAAATCACTGAGAAGTCCAAATTGGACTGAACTAAACAATGATAAAAAAGTCCAAATTGTTGACTAAACCATTTTACCCAAACATGAATTACTAAAAAGTCCACATTGTTGATTAAACCATTTTACCCTTACAATAATAATAAAAAAATCTCAACCTGTTGAATGGAAAAATGAAAGATCAGATAGTCCAAACTGCTGACTAAATCATTTTACCCATACAATAATGACTAAAAATTCCAAATTGTTGATTCTTTCAGTTCACCCACACATTGATGATCAAACTGTCTTCAAAGCGTTGATTGTCAGCTGAACCTGCAAAGTCTAGAAGACTCTGAAGATGACAACAGATTAAGGCTAACATAGCACAACGTTCCTATAGCACTGCACAAGCTTCTCTCTGAAGGATTCACTCAACACCAAATACACCACGATGTTACAGAAGTGATTGACTAGAAACAGGTTCCTGGCAATGCTGAGAGTCACGTGAGTGGTCAGCATGTCTGCGACAGGGACGATGGTCAGCGTGTCTACCAGGATGACCAACCAGGAGACTGACCAGCTGATGACGAACAAGAAGGTGATGACCCCGAGGAGTTTAGTGATGTTGTGCTCACGTTCAGCTGATCTGCGTGTGATTTTCTCACAATCTGAGGACAAAGAAACATTTCAATCACAATTATTTAATTTGACCAATGGCCCTGTACGCCAGCCTTCCCTAAGACTGTTGAAACTCAAAAGTTCGAAAATTTGACTTTTAAATTATTATGTACAACTACATTGATAACCGCATCGAATGACCTTGGTTCTAGACTCCGAAGCCGAAATACAAGAGAACTGCAAACTTTCAAAAGGTCATAGTCTCTAAACCTGTTGTGCTACATAAGACGGGTTTTTATTTTATTTTTTTTTTTGCTTCACATGAAAAGTAGTCAAAACCACTTACTACAGTTTTAGAGAGCGGTGACGTGTGACGTATTGTGTGTTCACCCCTCCCCAAATAAAAGGTGACAGTGTTGTAGTAGGGAGAGCAAGTCTCATTTTTATTCATATTTTAATTATCCTCACGGAAACGGTGGTAGGACGTTTTCAGTTGGAACGAACCCCAAAAGCAGCGCGTTCCACCTGGTTCGATTAGAGTGAATAAAGACACATATACACACACACAAAAAAAACAACAGGCGAGGGTTGAACTCACGACTTTGTCGGCATGTGCTGTCGGTGCTGTGAACAAAATTTAATTTTGAAATATTATGCACTGAATGTTTTTAGGGGACAAAGCCCCCGATGGGGGCCGGGAGTTCAGTGGTAGGGCCTTCCTTCCTCCTGCTTCTTCTAGGTGTTAACTAATCCAGCCCAATCGCTTTTGTATCAACTGATTTCGTTGGTTCAAGAGTCAGGTTTTTTTTTTTAAGTTCTAAGAGTGTAAAATACAATGATGTTTGTATTGGCTCCCTGAAATAAGCCCACCGCACCCGAAACGAATTGAAACATAATTAATACGCGTTCAATTCCATGCGCGCAATTTCCCTTCCAGAAATGAATGCATAGTGCTGTGTTGCGCATGAAATCTGTAGTAAGATTGTAGAATATTATATGGGAAGCTTTCTAGACCAAAAAGAGGATATAGAACTGTAGGTTCACAGATTTGTCCCGGATAATGCCGGGAACATCATCTAGTAACAGAAAAAAAAATTACAGAAAGTTCGTTTCATGTTCCAAAACTTCGTTTACAATTAGCGTTGTCTGATTTCAAATTGGAACTGAATGTAGAATTTGACCCAGACGGTGACTCTGAAAGTTACGGTACTTTTATGGTTTCCTCGGATGGAAAAGTATTTACCTGTCCTGGTCATTTAGTACATAGAACATTGTCTCATTGTCATGTTATGTAAGAAGTCTGTATGTGCCAAACCAAAACTGTACAGGGAAGGCAAAAAACAAAACAAAAGAAAAAAAAAAGTAGGGCACCCAGCTTTACCTTTTGTTTCAATTTCCATTTTGTGCTGACCAAAAGAAACTGTTACTCGTACAAAACTATAACCCAGATAGACAGGTAGATCATCTCTGGTCACATTCACTTTTTAACGTCAGTGGAATGAAAGATGACGCTGGCCCTATAATGAAACGGCATAAGTGAATTCGCACAATGCAGATGACAACTCTTTCTTGCCAAAATAGTGTATGAACTCACTGAATATTTTCTTTTGTTTGTTAAGGGATTGTACATCATTTCAAACTAAAAAAGTGGTACAGATAAGGACAAGGAATACATTTCAAATAAAACAGTTTCTTCTGCCCCCCCCACCCCCCCGTCCTCCGCACTTACGCGGTTTCACCACTGGGCCATCGTCATCTTTCATTCTATTGACGTTAAACACGGAATCTGACCTAGCTGATGAATCAGAACGGCAGGCATGAAATTAGGCCTGTGGTGCAATGAGTCAAATCTGTCTTGTCTCGGCGAGATGTGAACTATGAAGTTAAACGGGACGTAGCACAATGGGGGAAAACAAGTCTGTCTCACCAGTTCGGGTGTGTCAGAACTGTCTCGAGTCTGCCGTCGGAAAAACAGACTTCTCCCACCGAGTCAAAACACACACACAAGACAGACTTGACTCAGTGTATCAACGGCTTTACCTGATCGACTGTGTT
This sequence comes from Onchidella celtica, assembly GCA_963931925.1. Classification (NCBI taxonomy): domain Eukaryota; kingdom Metazoa; phylum Mollusca; class Gastropoda; order Systellommatophora; family Onchidiidae; genus Onchidella; species Onchidella celtica. Next base: position 24,685,830 of record OZ007576.1, on the reverse strand, counting down.
CTGTGTAAGCGCTACACTCGGTCAGTCTGGAGAGGGAGGACATCCCTGAGCACATGCTGCCTGTCCGGATGCTGGCCGAGGCCGGGGATAGCAGGTCAAAGGAGGCACCGCGTGACCGGTCTATGGAGGTGTCCTGTGATCTGGAAAGCATGGACTGGTCGTCAGATCTGGACTTGGAGCTGTAGGAAGTATCCAGGGAACTGGCTCGTGGCTTGGGGTTGCCTTGGTATTCAGGGGCGGTAGGGTCACATTCTGTTGTAATTGCTCTGGTCGTTGCATCCAGGGAGGCCGGATCAAAGGAGGTGGCTGATAAAGAGAGCGAAAATCAAAACTGGCTGAGATAAGTAGAAGATTATCCATAGACTGGAGATTTTTAGTTACACAGCTTTATTACAACCACCTCACACACACGGTCATCTACTTCTGATACTCCCCACGCATGCAGATTTAACGCAGGCTCGCGCACAGTAAATCTACATGAGTGACAAAGTTTTAGTGCAAAGATCACAACATACATCACCAGGAGACAGTACTGCGGTGGACTGCAGATGGCAAAAACAGCTTCCTGTATCTTTCTATGAAATGTTTGAACTTTGAATCAGAATTTGGGTTTAAAAGCTCGTCGGCATGATAACGGCCACTTCGCGGGTTTTGCGTTTTTTTTTTTTTTTTAAATCTTTCTTTTTGCTAGTTTTCAGCCCTCAGATTCCTATGAATAGGAAAAAAAAAAAAGAATGAAATAAATAATAAAAAGTCTTCAGAAACGACAAGACCCGCTGTGGGTCCACGTCAGAAAATAATTCTTTCATGGATCCGCATGTCTAACGCTTTCTTCGGATATGAGCCAAATCTACACACCAACAAAAAACAAAACAAAACAAACGAAAACAGAAAAAACGTTTCATAGGACAACAAGGAAGAGAAGAACACTAGGAAAAAGCGCGCACGCGCACACACACACAAAAATACACACAAATGTAGAAGTACAGGAAGAAATAGCATGCAGAAGTAGTTGCTGTTTCAGTAATGGTAATAGTTATAAGCTGATATTACAGCACAATAGAATGGCGAAAAAAAACAAACAAACAAAAACATTAAGAAAAATAAACGAGCAAATGCAAAATTCTGTTTTATTTTGTCCAAGGCCCAGATTACAACTTCTGGTCTGTTCTAGCAGTAGTTTAGATCCATAGCATTTTCTCTCTTTCTTCTACTACTACTCAGAGTAGCTGCAACAACAGCAACAAATGATAACAACAACCAGAAATTATGCACAATCCTACCTCGATCTCTCATTGGTGGCAGCCCCATTTCCTGCCGTCTCTCCATCACCAAACTCTCGCAGCGCGTGATGATCACGTTGATTTGATTGGCTGTCAGCCGATCACGTGACGGCCCCGTCATCTTAGCCTGTTTCCTGCTCTCATTTCGAGCGAAGAAATGTCGAATACTTCTAGGGGAGAGCGCGTCGTGCAGCTGCTGTCGCAACGAAGTGAGAAACGCCAGGCTAGGGTTACGACATCTTGATGACCTTCTAGAAGAGTCTAGATCGTCCAGGGAGAACCACGACTGTGAAGAACTATATTTACTTGGACCTCGCATTTTCCGAACTTGACTTTCATACATGTAAAATGCTGAATTAAGCGTTTCTCGATTGCGCTCGACAATGTGGTATATTGGTGAGTCTTTCATGCTGTTGACAGCCGGCTGTCCTCCATCAACACCATTTTCATGTTTGTACAGTAGAGGTGACAACTGCAGATCCGGAGAATCACTGTCTAAATCCTCATCATTGTGAATGTTTAAGCAAGGCTCGCTGGCAAAGGTAGGGTTAGTCTTGGAAAATAAGGTATCAAAGATTGAGCGCACAAAAAATTCACACGTGTCTTTGCCGTCTGCTTTCGGGTCTTTTTGATTGGGTTTTGGCTCCGGAGCGTCAAGCTGCAGATTTGGCACACAGGCTAGAAGGGTAGAACGTACAGCTTGCTTTGGTTCAAAAGATGTTGGGCTGTCTCTGTCTTTATCCACCTGGAGAGTTGGGACACAGCCAATCAACGCCGAATGTATAGCCTCCGTAGTTGCCATTGGTGTGCTTGCCTTGCTGCGTCCGCCCTTTGGGGTTGATTTGCCCTGGGAATCTTCATTGGTAAAGTTATCACTGTCTCTAAAACTTGAGTCTTGGATTGGTGGCTTTGGGCAATTTGTTCTTTCATTTTCTTGCAGGGAAGAGCTAGCAGTCATGGTAATCGGTATCATGGCTTGCAACGCTCCGCTAACAATGTTACTCGTCTGTGCAGAGATAAAAGAACACTGACTCTGCTGGATACCCAATCCATCTGCTGACGTGCCGTCCTCTTCGTGAATCTGTTCTACTATCTGTTTTCCTGAGTCCTGATTCTTTTTCGAGTAATTTCCCTCTTGAGGCACTGATGAAAGGAATGTCCTGGGATCCTGTGTAGTTTGTGGACACACTACGGGTACATTTCCTGCGTCATTATTGTCAACGCTTAGATCTTGCAAACCATTTGGAGGATTTCTACAGACAGTTCTTGAACCAGGTAATGTTTCGTCTTTCATCACAGAGTCGTCACCATGGCACGTTAAAGTGCCAGCTATTTCTTTTTTTCTCCCTCCATCAGCACCCGACCACTGACTTGGATTACCATATTGATCCTCTTTACAACCAGACAAATGCTCCGCAAATACCCGGTCAGCTCCAGAATCGTCATTTTCCGGGTCGTTAGCCGGAATGGGTTCTCGGAATCCGCTTTGTTGAAGAAATGTGTGCCCAGATTCGTATTTGCAGCTGCCATCACTAATGGGCAAGTTTGTTTTGTCTGTACAACCGGCCAAAAAATCTGCAACTATATAAGACTTGAGTTCTTCATTTTTTGCCAAAACATTGCCAGTTATTTGGTATTCAGCATCAGTTCGAAGGCCCTGAAGCCCGAGATTGGACGGTACGTGTGCACTGCACATACACGGAAGCCTCAGAATTGAGCACTCAGTATAGTGATTCTCATTGTAAACAGGATCAAGACCCCATCTATTTGTGAATGCATCAAAAATAGGAACAGGAAGTCCTGGTTCTGTGCTTTGGAAGTCAGATTCAAATTTGGCGACCGGTGTGTGAAACATTCTACAACAGGGCAGGGGATTTGAAATGGACTCGGTACCCGAATGGAACAGTGAGGAGAAACCTACAAATGGAGACAGGGGGAAATAAGCAGCGTAGACTCTGTTAGATTCATTCCCTTGATGGAAACCGTAATCGAAACCGTGATTATTTATGGTACTATGATATTGGTCGATTCCATAGAAAAGACTATAATCCGAACCAGGGGCGAATAACTCAATTACTGCAGGTGACAATCCCCAGATATGGTCATCATTGATCAAACAGGGGCGAGGGCGCCGCCCCTTCTTCGTTAGCGGCTCAGGAAAAATCTGGGATACAAATTGCTTGGAATTCAATCTGGGGAGGTCTGAGCTGGGAGAGACAGTGCTCAACTGATCCATCTGGACATGATGAGAAGAGAAAAAAAGATCTCCGGAGACAAAGGCGAGGGGAAGACAACTGTTGCTGGCATCCGGTGGGGATAACTCACGCTGAATATGACCCTGAGTTGTATGCGTCGGGCGTGCGTTGAAAGCACACAGCTGAGTATCTGTAATTGGGACGTGATATGCCGTTTGTAAGTCGGTAGAACCTGTAATTAATGCTTCACACTCAATTAATTTTCCACGTGTTGACCTCGACACAATTTTCAATCGATGAGAAAGACAATGACCGCCAGGTTGAATAAGGCCGAGACAGCGTTGAACTTTGCAAAAAATCATCAACATCAATATTTCTTCCAGTAGATGACAACCTTTCACAGAGAGGATTGGTTGTATTTTAATCATCCAGCAGATATTGCAAGGAGTTAATTCACGTGTGTTTTCTCCCGTAATATCATTTATTTCAACATTTCTTTCAGGCAAAGTCCACTTATTCATTTCAACACCTCTTCTAAAAGTTGATTCCAATCGATCACCTATTGTTACCAAAGTATGGGGAGCAAATATACTGTTGTAGTTGTGACAGGTCTTACCGGAAATGTCGACATCATCCCCACTGGTCTTGACTGAGGCTCTCGCCTGGTGTTCATGTGTTCCATCCTTCCGTTGATTTGTTTGTAGGTTATTTCCCATTGCAGAGTTCACAAATGCTGGGCTCAACAGTCCGGTCATGCTGGCGTGGTCCTGAATGTCTCCACCATTCTGTTTGAGAATATGACCTGAGTTTGCTAATGTTGATTTAGAAAAAGGACCGTTTGTTGGGGTGCGGGTGGTATTGAAAGCATTTGTTGAGGATTGTCCAGGTGCTGTAGTTCCTCCTTTCCAGGCTGTGTGATAACCACTGCTGTTGTGGTCAATGTGTGAATGTGCGCGTGAACGAGGCGTACCCACTTCAGATACGTACGGGGTAACAATGTGGAGGTATCTGTCCTCTACCGCAGCACATGCTGGACACAAGCGAAAACCTTTTGTCTGAGTGTTACAGTCTGAAAACGTGTCTGAAACTGATGGCGCATAATCTGATTTAATGCTGTGGGTGTCACTGACATCACGGCTCTTGTGCTCAGTGGGGACAACTTTCAAGGGTGTAAGATTTGACTGTGATGGATGATTGGCACTTCGATTCTCTCTTCCTGGAAAGTTTTCCTTCGGTAATTTCCCAGTAGGATCAAGATCTTGATCTGATTTACAGGCCTTGTTCTCTCCGCCAAGATCAGATTTCTGAGCACACACAAAAGCATCACCCGGATCTACAACGGAAGAGTTAACGGCAGTTGGTGATCGCGCTAGAGGGTAAATGCATGCACAGTGGTAGCAACTAGCAAGGACGAACTGGTGAGCTGCTTTTGACAGTATATCGCGTTCACTTTGAATACCGACTGGTTGGACATTAGTGCTCTGAATTTCACAAGTAATCTGATGTGATTCATGTTGATTGGTATCGGATGAAAGAGACCTAGACTGGCTTCTCTCCCCGAGCTCACACAATCTGTTTGTCCGCTGGTGTTCACGGGTGAGTGTAATGATAGAGGACTTGGGCCGATCACTGTTATTTGGTATGTCAGGAGGCGACTCAGCGTAACTCTGCGGGGTTTCTTCCGATGCTAATGATGTGGCAATGGCCTCATTACAGCGAACGATCCCGACTTCTGCATTCGTAGCTTCACCATCATCATTTCCATAACCACATGTAACGGCATCATCCAATTTCAAGGGAATTTGAGATTTTCCAGTTCTTTCACCATAACCTATTTGTTGCGGAGACAAATCTTGGATTTCGCCATTCCTTTTCATGTCGGAGCACGGGATTTCCCACTGCCTGTCGATCACATGATCACTGTTTCCCTGTCTGATTGGTCGTTGTGTGAGTTTTTCTGAGTGATTTCCCTGGTTTACAACATCAGCAAGTTCTCCACAGGGACTCACCCGGGATGGACAGGGCGAGGCTGGCAAGACACAGGGGGTGGGATCATTTACAGAAGGCGCAGAGTTCATCCAATAATCACTCTCTACACCATTAATAACAGAGGCGGCGAACCCCACGAGGGCGATTGGTGGGCTACCAATAACGCTCTCACTACCACCCCCTACAACAAAATGTGAATCATCTCTAGTCATTAGCTCCAAACCCCTATCGTTTTTACAAGTTGGGAGTTCGCCATCATTCCCTTGTTTGTAGTCCCGATCAACGGGGTTCATTTCAAATGGAATTGATTGGTGCGCACTCGTTTGATTGTCTGACTGGAAAGGTCGATTTTTTTGGGCGTCATTGGTTCTTATTTGGGATGTGGAATTATCCTTCCCTTTTGTCACGAAATGATCACTTTCTATAATTCCACAGTATTGACGATTTAAATTGTCATCAAAACTTGCCTCATTCTCAGAGGTTGTCAAAAGCTGCGCGGGCTGTTCATGAGCACTGGAGTGTGATACGCGAGTTGTCGTTCTTAGCTGTAATTCGTCGACATTACGGGATTCATTTCCCTTTGATTTCCCAGCCACCCGTTGATTCGCGCCAGGATGCGGAAGTATGTACCCCGATGTATTTGTGTCCGTACGTTTCCGTGTTACCTCTGCTGTTTCCGATTGTCCTAGAGCGACCGAGCCTTTGTGCGATGTTTTCTTTTCATTGTGAATGTCACACAGCAACGCTGTTCTAACATTCTCATCATTATTGTCATAACTATTATCGTCGTAATAATCAAACCGTTCAACAGCTGACGTATTATCTTTGTAGTTGCTGTATCGATGACCACCAGTTTGTAAAAGTGGCGTGAAGACTGAATCAGTGGCATCCTTGGAAGCGATTAATGAAGTTTCACAAACATCTTCACTCGTACCGAATACCGATGATTCCTCCATTGAATACTGTTTGTCTGCCAATATCGTTTTATCCTTATCGGCGTCTGAATGGTGAAAAGTCTCCCTACGTAATGAACTTTCACTCATTTCTGGAAGGGATATTTGAAATTCGTTCATTCGTAGAGCGAAAGGTTCACTGGGATTGTGTGAAATTCTAGCGTCACCCATGTGAACTGCACAACCATCATATTTTTCGTTGTAGAGATTGTCTGAATCAGACTCTTTGGACAGAAAACAGACATCGTCACCCAGCCATTCTTCGTGTGTGCCGATTTTCTCTCTTTCTGAAGCAGAGCTAGATTGTCCTGGCATAGAGGTAGAAGAGGAAAATGGACACACTCGGGAAAAACTACTGCTATGTATAGGGGGAGGGGTATTGTTGGAGGTTGATACTGTAGTGAGCAGGGTATGTCTGGAAGTAGGTACCGAAGTGGCCGGAGTACCACTGGAGGTTGATGCTGCGGAATGTACGAGACTTGGTGATAAATTCTTCTGCACTGAACTTTCCGTTTCCGACGGCGTATCACAATTCGTGGTATTATGCCCAGAGGCAGACAAACTGCACCCACTCGACCTGCCCTCTCCAGTATTTATTCTATTCCCACCTGATCTATCAGCGTTAACAGATTCAGTAACCTTTTGTATTTCAGTACACCTGTCGGGATTGATGACAGTACTGTTTCCCGGTTTTGAAACGTCCTGCAAAGCGATAATTTCTGAGGCATTTATTTTGTCAAACCCGGAATGGAGTCTTGTTTTGTCACCTTTAATGGGTATTTGCGAAGCGACCAGGCCCTCAGGCGGCTTCCCTCGATCGGTGTCCTCGATGTGAATAGCGACCACATGATCAAACGTATTGTGACATTTAGAGGCAGTTTTCCCGCCATTGTGAGGCGATGAATGGCTTTGGCGTGAGATTTTCTGCTGATTTGCTGAACAATTATTGGCCAGTCCTGAACTGCCAGTTCCATCTGGACGGATTGGTGAGGCCTCCGAGAAAATAGTGACGCCATTTTCTGGTGCAATCTGATTTAGAGCTATGCTTTCCTGCAGAACTGGAGCTGACGACGCCGGTTTTTGGCCATTCACATGCCGCATGAATCCATTTGGTGAATTTTCGGACGGCTGAGCATTATCGTTTCCTTTCCCAAGCCCTTCTCTTAGTCTATCTTTTAACTCGTCCATCTTACTCTTAAACACTTCGTCTTTCTTTTGGCCAGATAGATTATCTTCACTGCCAGCAACTTTGGCACGGAATATCAAAGCATGGTCCAGTTTCTTCTTACTCTCCGTCAAGCTTTCTTTCGTTGCTAACTCTATGTCGTCGGGTGGGTGGAGAAGTTTTCTACCTCCTCCGTTTTCACTGGGTAAACTCAGTCTGGCTTTTATCCAGGGACTGATCGCGGACAGCCTCCGACTACTTCCAATACTGAATAGAGAGAATCGTTTCTTATTGCGCGAGTCTCGACCCGAGCCTTGTCCTTGAGAATCGTCCACGTTAGAAATGGCTTGCAGGAATGCCGGGATTTGCATTAAGTGTTTCCGGCGCAGCGCGTTCTCCTTATGACGTCTGATGCGCCGCCGGACGACCAGGCAGACCTGAGAGTAGCAGAAGATGACCACAAAGAACATGCAGAGGAAAAATCCAAAGGTTGAGCAGAGATGGATCTTGACGCCTGGGGAAAGACAAGTTTAACTTTAATAATAATAAGTGTTGACACAACCCGCTTTCTCTCTCTCTCTCTCTCTCCCTTCCCATCTCTCACTCCCCCTTTCTCCCTCTTCCCCTTTCTCAACCTCTCTTGCTCCCCCTCTCTCTCCCTCCTCTCTCTAGCCCCTCCTCCTTCTGATTATTCCTGTGTCCCCCCGTCCTCCTCCCCCCTCTACCCCCTCTCTGCCTCTCTCCCTCTTTCTCTTGTCATAAAAACTGCAGTGTATCTGTGAGAACCAATTAGAGGCTGCACATCTGGCAAGAGATGTTCCCGCTGTCATAGTTTAAGTACTATAATTGCCGTGCTGGGTCACGACTCGCAAGGAGTTGATTTTTCACGGTCTCGTTGATTATAACCAGCGTAATTTTGTCCTTGAACTGTTCTCGTGAACAGTTTGTTTTTGAAACACTTTTTCTTAGAGATGGAAAGAAAGTGGGGCGAGATAGAATAAATGGATAAGTTAGGAGTGACAGTGCAATTCTCGACCCCGTGATTTTGATGAACACTTAGAAGGGAAGAGAAGGGGTGAATAAGGATAGATAGTTTAAGACGCTTAGTCGCGTTCAGAAATTCGTACATAAAATGTAGAAAGCACGAGGGTTTAAAGATTTCAGTAATTGTTTTGACATTTTAAATTGACCTTGTCTGTTTTTAGTACAAGGCCGTGACCAACTCCCACGTAGAATATATTAATACTGCGAGATGAGCTCGCATGGATGCACCAATCAAATCTAGGGATTTGGACGGTAATTTGCAGGTGGCTGCACAGTATAAAAGTGTAGCCATACCTATGGCCATTACTCCATACAGAAAATTCCAATCTGTGCAGGCGTCGGCACGATTCTGCCTGAAGAATCATAAGACTGTTGATTCATGTCTAGTCCACTATAGACATTGAGATGAAGCCATATGCTTGAATGAGATATGCCCACTGCTATTGTCTACTGTTCCCTGGTTGTTTCTAACACCAGGGACCAAGTGTAAGTGTTTGTCCTTTGATGATTCAACAATGAACGAGGAACTGAACATAATTTATCCAGTAGGACAGGATTGCCGCATATGCTAGGAGTGCTACCCAAGAATGCAAGACAAAGATTTATATTGACTTGCCACTAGTATGAATGTTTGGCATACACATCTGTGAATTGGGATTGATTTGTCTGGATGAGGCTGGGGATTGCCAGCCCATCCTAGAGTAGATCCAATAGACTTAACTACGTCAGTTTATATTGACGAGCTTGATCCATTATAAGCGGTAGGCACAAATAGCTGAGATGACATCGTCGCCAGAGACATTAGTATATTGCTTGATAGATAGTAGGCAGACTATATCTGAGAGATATATAACTAGTACTTAAATTGTTAGTGAGTCAGAATGATCATAACGTTATAGGAATCTAGAGAAGACTTCTAGTGACATATTATTGAATTTTCATTTGATGCTGCTGATGTTGTCTTTTAGTATGTAATAGATCTAGACAAAATTGTTAGGAAATTTAATGTAATTAAATTTGTGGCCCTGCAGGTCTGTTTATGAAACTTATTCAGATTGTTCTTAGTGTGTGGCATGGTACGAAAGAGTAAATAGTAAATACCTCTCGATTTAAAATGCAGTCATAATTCCATCATTGAGAAGACCCTCTTCATAACAGCTAGAGGGCACTACCACCCAGTACCAGATTTGTAACACCCGCTACTCATTAAAAACATCCAGATAGGAAGAAACCCTGCCATTAGACTGCTGCAATAATTATCAAGAACACACAGGTTCCAAAACATCCCTACGGAAAATGACAAACACAAGATAGCCTACTTTTTTGACAATTAATTAAAATATAAAGACATTCCCATGTTCATCTGAGTCCACTAATAACAAAACTTGCACTAATATTCAAATAACAAGATTCATAACAGATATAGAAACAAATGCGTTTTATTCTCAAATCAGAGGGAAGGTCTGTACTTTAACATTACCAAACAAGTAAAATACTGTTTTTTCTTCAAGTTTTAAGGCGCCCCAAAACAACTACCGTACTTCCTAGTTAAAAATGGTCACTACTAAGTTGAGAATTTTTTTTTAACACAAATTATTACAGTCCAAGTCTGAAGTCAATAGTAGGAAACATGATATCTGGGCAATAAATGAAAAGATGCGATTTTCTAGCTAAACAACCCTAGAGAAGCAAGAATAGCTAATATACAACAAAACTTCTGTCGGGCATATAAATTGAAGACATCTGACTCGCACAACATAACTAATTTCCCCTGGGCCTGACTGGACTCCCTACAGCAGGGATTCCCAGCATGGGGGTGAATTCTTTCTTCAAGAATGTCACCCATCCAGGGGGTAAAGTCTGTCTTCAAGATTGTCACCCACCCAGGACGTAAAGTCTGTCTTCAAGATTGTCACCCATCCAGGGGGGTAAAGTCTGTCTTCAAGATTGTCACTCACCCAGGACGTAAAGTCTGTCTTCAAGATTGTCACCCATCCAGAGGGTAATTTCTGTCTTAAAGATTGTCACCCATCCGGGGGGGGGGGGGTAAATTCTGTCTTCAAGATTATCACCCATCCAGGGGGTAAATTCTGTCTTCAAGATTGTCACCCATCCAGGGGGTAAATTCTGTCTTCAAGATTGTCACCCATCCAGGGGTAAATTCTGTCTTCAAGATTGCCACCCATCCAGGAGGTAAAGTCTGTCTTCAAGATTGTCACCCATCTAGAAGGTAAAGTCTGTCTTCAAGATTGTCACCCATCCAGGAGGTAAATTCTGTCTTCAAGATTGTCACCCATCCAGGAGGTAAAGTCTGTCTTCAAGATTGTCACCCATCCAGGAGGTAAAGTCTGTCTTCACGATTGTCACCCATCCAGGAGGTAAAGTCTGTCTTCAAGAGAGTCACCCATCCACGGGGATAAATCTGCTGATTCTGGATTTATTCTGCTGTACCAATACCTATTCATCATTTGTTGTTACATAAATACGTGGAAGTGAAATAGCAATGCTGTGTGCTATCATTATTGTCAAGCTGTGTTTTCGTGTGTACACCATTTCCGTACACATGCACACACTCTTTCTTTTTACTGCTTGGTAGAGGTTTGCTGTTTCCGTTGCCGTTTGCATTTCCGTACACATGAAAACACAGCTTTGTTGGTATTTGAACCTCAAATATTGTTAAAAACAGTATTTTGAAATTGCTGTTTTGTTGGTTGCTTTACTCTGGTAGAAGTGGAAACCCGAATCACTGAACAAAATAGAGTGGGAATAAATTTACTTTTGAGAAGTTGCCAGGGTTACATTGTTCGAGAAGGGTTGAGAACCCTCCTTTATACTGATACAAGAGAGGACGCCTGCTACATTAATCAGGCCTAAGACCGTGGCCTTCGTAACTACATGGCCAAACACAGCGGGCGCGTGACGTCACAGCAAGCGGCGATGCTCGGCTTTCGGCAGAGGTGTTTTGATAACCTGATATATCAGTGTACCAACGTAATGTGTAACGTACCGGTACTTGTGTTGTCGTATTACTCAAAGCAAGATGTAGCATGCATGTGCCTTAAGATGAAAGAATGTTTACACTGTAGATCTGCAAGTCTTAAAATTCGACCACAAAAAGGTGACTACTACTATTAATTATTATTTAAAACCGAATAGATCAACGGGAAGCCAAGGCTTAGAGTTTGTCCGACGACTTACTTTACTTATCTACCATTATAGACACCAATATTGCTAGCCTGAGTAGGTTGATGATAATATTATTATCTTAAGCAGCATACCGATATATTTAATAAGGAAATATCGACATAATAATAGATTAGGCCACTGTTGTATTTTAATACATGTATAATGTGTTCACCACTCCTATATCTTTCGTGTCTGTAAGGAAAGAAACGAGAAATTGGGAAAGGAGAGAGAGAGAGAGAGAGAGAGAGAGAGAGAGAGAGAGAGAGAGAGAGAGAGAGAGAGAGAGAGAGAGAGAGAGAGAGAGAGAGAGTGCACATGCACACTTGATAGACAGGAGAAAAGACAGATGGTGAGAGGAAACTTGCAAACATGAACAGTCTAAGATGCTTTACCTTAGCTGGACATAAGGAGCTGCTCAGACGGATAGAACTAAATCCTTTTGGTGAACGTCTTCACTTTTCTTGAAGTATTTGCAGATGACGCCTGGTTACAGAAGCTTTTAGAATAATTGTTCAGGAAAATATTTACCACTGGTTTGATACATTTGGCAGCCACCTCTTCATAAAGAACCCCGCATTCTTCACACTTTCCTTGACATAATTCCAGATCCATAACTCTTCGCAGGGACAATTGCAAAAGAATTATTCTGTGGTTTGTGGTCTGCAGAAATTTATTCTCACTGTCATCTTTTCCAACCAGAACTTGAAAAACTTTGAAAGCTTCTGTAATAATTGACACGGCAAGATCAGACGGCCACACTAAACCTCCTCTGTCTAGAGCAGACAAATAGGTGTAACAATCATCAGTCCCCTCCACATGAAGCGTTTTGTCTAGTCTTAACTCGTTCTTGCAGTCGTCACAGTTGGTGCGCGGCAGTACTTTGGAGACTGCATAACCTGACACAAGTACTAAAGCTTTTTGTTGTTCCTCTGTTAATTCGACGTTCTCACAGTCGGGGATCAATGGCAGAAACTCTATATACTGTTGAACTGAAGAATCTTTCAGTTGGGTAACCGTTTCCTCCAGAGGTTCAGTGACATCTTTGAGTGTTAAAGTCCCTTTGGACGCTGAAACCAGTTTTAGGACGCTAATTAGCTTGAGCTTTTTTTCTCCTTCAAGTAACTGTTGGACCGACACGTGGAAGTTACATCCACTCATTTGTCTGTACTGACTAAATCTAAATTCAAGGTTGTCAGTTTGGAACTTGCCAAGTAAAATATATTTGAACTTTTTTTCATCTAACTGGTAGGAAGAAATTTCTTGTAAGCCTCTCAGTGTATGATCCAGAGCAGTCATTGTCTCATTCGATATAGTGCCTTCTCTTGGTTTCAGATTTAACTTCTGCCACTCCTGAAGCCATTCAACTGCTTTCTTCATATAGGCTACTGCATGTTCATATCAGAGATGGAGGTTATAACTTTAAAGTCGTCATTCCTGAATCTCTTAGCTTTGTATGGATGTTTAACATTAACTATGTTCCACAGACGTAGAATTATGTCTAGAAATTCTCTAGTGCCTCGTGTATCTTCCTGCCAGTGCTTCTCAAAATGCTGTAAGGCAAAAATATTTCGTTGATCAAAAACTTTAAGCATCAATTTGACGTTCTGCTTTTCAGTAGCTGTTGGATACAAAGCCTTTTGGTTCAGTGCCGGTGCCAGTTTTAGTGCAGACGACTTTTCAGCAGAATGCAACTTTCTTAAATGAGAAAATGATGCTTTCATAATTTCAGTACAGGCAGAACTTTCAAATGAAGGAAACTGGAATGTTTTCTCCACATCTTTCTGAGCAAGCCAGTTATTTCTGATACATTTAAATATATGCACAGTATCAAACAGAAAGAACAATTTCTCAGAACTGCTGAAGGGATTCTGTGTAGAAAGCTTCAGTTCTCCTCCACACATTTTGGTAAATGCATTACGATTTACTCTGTTGTTGTCTGAGATCACGCATACAACAGAATATCCTATACTGTGGAGCAATTTCAGAACCTCAAGAAGCATGTCGTACAACAAATCAGTAGTCAAATTTTTGACAGGAACAATTCCCACAACATCTTTACTTTTGCATAATAGGGATGATACCATGAAAACTTGAGCTGTGCTGGCTTCTTGAGACAGAGAATTTGAGGCTGTGCCTTCCAGTTTTCCGTCTTTGTAGGATACTTGGTGCGCGACATGAATTTCGTCTAACATTAAAATTACCATTCTCTCTCCCTCATTCAAACTTTGACACTTTTGCTTCAAATATTCCTCGTGAACGCTTCCATCTGTCAATCCGCTTCCAATAGTAAATACTGATGAGTCTCTTCAAATATGAAGTATGTGGTAGAGTTAAATGAGAGTTTCTTAACATAGAATAGGTTCTAGGGGCTGCTGCAAAAATTTGAAAAGCCCAAAGCAGTGTTTCAGATGAGTATCGTCTCACCGGAGAAGACAATAGCTTTAACTGTTCCACCAAAAAGGAAAGTTTGTCTTTCAGTGGTAAAACCTGGTCTTCGCTGTGCTCATCAGTTTCTTCTGCTGGTTCGTCTAAGCACAAATTCTGCAAGCCATCAACAAGAACTTGAATTTGCTGTTTGACATCCATCTCTTTGGCGCTGGCACTGGCGAAGTGTGATAGCATTGTATCAAACTGTGACCAGGATGTGAGGATAAGGGGAGATTGCTGACCAAAGAGCCATTTCAAAGATGTGTTTGGAACTTGAACAATACCTGTATTCTCTTGTGTGAAAATCTCTACGTGCATGTCAGAATGTACTCTAATTGCCGAAACTAAAGCTGGCTTGCTGCTAAGTAAATCTTGTAAATTGTAAAAACTCCAGTATGGACTTTCCTTTTCGTGGGATAAATTGGTGCTGGTAGTGGCATGTTTTTCAACGTTGTTGTGTAGCCTATAAATCCAGACGGTCCCTGATACATGACTGTTTAGACTGTTACCAAAATCCGAAAAAGTATCTATTTTGTCACTTTCTAACCAATCAGAAAATGATTCCTCATCTCTTTGCTGGGCCTCCCTATGCCTTTCCTCCGGTGTTTTTCTTTTTGGAGCTGGTTCGTCAGACAAATACGATGGACAATTTGGAAAAATTGACGGGTAAGCATCATCCCCAAGTTTTGGTTTTGATCTTTGCACCGTCAAAACACTTCCGTCTGGTCTTGTAACAGAATCAGATCGGATGAGGAACTGATCACTAAAGTGTTTAGCACACACAACAGACTGAGATGTAGGAGTAAAGTCAGCTCTAGGAATTTTACTTAGCCATAGATCTCGCCTGGTCGATTCAGTCGGGAATTTAAACACAGAAACTTTCTCACCATCGTCGTAATTTCCTCTACAACCTGGAACACAGCACTTTCTAGGCATTTTCACATTGAATATTGTGGTGTTGTGCGTGGGGTTTTTAGAATATTACAGAATAACGTAAGTCCTTCTGTATGGTATACAGAGTTGACATTTAATCGACACACATAAGTCTACATACGGATGAAAGTTACTGTCACTGTATAGGTATACGTTATACACAGAAATAATTTCACATATAAATGAACACTGTACAGATAGGCATTGCACAAGTACACGTCTACTACACCGACTGACGGGACTCCCAGGCATCCTACATATATAGTCAAACAAGAACAAAGACGGACAACGAACTTGCTTTCTCACGATGTACAACGACCCTAGGACAGGTGGAGAGGAGACAAAGACAAGGTTAACTGTTAAGAGGGTACTGACCACATAAATATGCCAGTGTCACTGTGTGTGCGGTCTCCAAGACGTGAGAAGACGTGAGACCGACACAACAAATATCCAATCTTGAGAATAACAATAAGTCTAATAAATCCACACAAAGACAAGAAACAGCAGTCAACACACAAGCATTGTTATAGTGCCGGTATTCAAACTTTGTTTCCTGTAGCCTTGGCCTAGAGAGCGCAGCCTTGAGACGGTACCGCCGCATCCCGTGACGTCACTTACCCGCATATCGGCATTGTGTTTGGCCATGTAGTTACGAAGGCCACGCTAAGACACACTAGTTATTTCCTCTCCTGTAGCCTTGTATAGTTTGAATGTCTTGGCCAAACCCTAGATGCACGTTAATCGAATGAAAGTACTGGATAGGTCGTGGAGGGGTTAATACACTGTTTATGATGTAGTAGGCAATACAGCAACGACAACAGTAATAATATCTTATGGTAGTATTGTGATGATGATGATGATGGCGATGATGATGATGATAATGATAATAGTAATGTGTGTCGATGATGATATAATTACATTAAAATTATAATTATCTCCTGTGTTTTGTTGTGGTAACAATAATACTAATGATGCTAGTAATAATGACTATGCTAATAAAGTAATAATAATAATAACAATAAAAAAAAATAATGATGATGATGATAATAATATATCAATATAATAATGATAACAACAAGAGTAATAAGATTAAAATAAAACAACAATAATAAACAAAATAAATAAATAATAATTATAGTAACAATAACATAGGCAATAACAATATCATCAACAATAACAACAACAACAACGACAACAACAGTTTACATCCTGTTTGCAGAGATTTTGTTTGTACAAAAGTACGTGTGAAGCAGCGTATGTAGGACACTGAAAGAGATTTGGTCAAGATACAATTTTTACAGTATTTCCTGCTGGGGCCTCGAATATTCTGGGGCTTCCAATATTCCATATATCATGTAGAACTCTTGTGTTGTTGTTGATGTTGACGGTGAATGATAACAGCTTAGCAATAGAGAAAACTATTTATCACAGACCATACACCAGCCACATAAATATGTCTGTTTTATTCAAACATCATATCCCACAAGACCCCGAGAGCTTCACCAAATCTCTTCCCTAAGTCACGGAATTATCCGGCTCTAGAGTTACATCAATAGTGCATTAAAATTCTGTCTTCAGATCCACGGATTTAAATACATAAATCACATTCCTATAGGGAAACCTCCTCTTGCAGACAGACGATTCACCCAGCTAAATAAAAAACAGTGATCTATTTTATAAGAAAAAAAAAAAAATAAAAACTCGACGGATGTTTGGCAAAATCAACCGTCTCTCACACAGCTCGAATTTGCCTAAGAATTTTTAGGTGCCTTTCTTTCGATCCAGGAAGGGTTCCTTTTTAAGTTTGGAGATTTGGAATCGTGGACAAAGAAAAAGAAACAAGAAAACAACAACAGGAAAAAAACAAAAAAACAACGAAACAAAACAAAAAAAAAACAAAACAAAACCGTCCTTCTTTCTAATTCACTAAACTCTGTAAGAGACGCAACACGGCAATCTCGACGTCTATACCAATAAACGTTTAAACATGTGCGGATCCCTTTTGGTCTTTTACCTTTCGTAGAGAAACACACACAAACACACACACACGCGCGCACGCACACACGCACACACACACACACACACACACACACAATCGATTTCCAGACACTCAGAGTCGTTTCGAATTTGTGGATAGCTGAGCATGAAATATTTTACTTTCACACGGAGATGTCGAGTTGAGACAGCAGAAACTGTATTTTGGAAAGGCTGTTGTTGTAAGCATGTAGGCACCTTTTTTTTTTTTTTTTTGCACCAGAGTCGCCTATGTATACATACGTACCTATCTCTAATCCCGTCCTTATCCTCAACCCTAAATCATATCGAATCCCTACCATTTCAACCAAGAAACAGGAGAAAAACAAAAAGAAAATTTGAAAGAATAATTAAATCAGGTTGTTGTTAGAAGTATTTTGGGGAGGAATTCGCTAGCTCTGGAGTCACAAAAGGCTTTAAAATACGTACCCCTAGCGCAAAAAAAAAAAAAAAGTTTTGTTGGGTTGATATACAAGATCAGCCAGGTAAAAAGAAATAATTAAAAACATCATCAACAACAACAACAACAAAAACAACTGGTAATCCACTTTCACACAGAGATGTCCAGCTGAGTCAGCAGGAATTTTATAAATTGAAAATGTAGATAAGATAAGATAAGATAAGATAAATTTTATTCGTCCTTGTACAAGGAAATTTGTTTTGATCATTGAATACATAACAATACAGTTACAGAAGCAGAAAGTATGATACATAGCGCGCACACACACATACATACACACACACTGATAAATTAACTAAATTAACAAAATTAACAGTGCACACAATATGCTTCCCTAACTAAAACACATTGACCTGACACGTAGGACATAATTCAACTGTGCACAGATTACGATGAAGATGACGACATTATTGTAACATCCTAGTTGATGATGGAATAAACGATTTAAAGTAGCGCTCAGTTTTAGTTTTCTTTGACAACAGCCTTAAACTTCTTACAGATCTTACATATTCCTTGTTCAGGGGATGTTGGGGGTCATTTATAGTAATATTAGCTTCTTTAATACAAGCACCAGTGTACAGCTCATCAAAATATGGCAGATGTACGCACAAGCAGGGGAGGTAAAAGAATAAAAAGAACTCAAAAAAACAACAAGAAAACAAACCAACCGGAAAGCTTAAGTGAGATCCAAATGGCACGTGCATGCAATGGAAATGACACCCCGCTCTTCCCTCCCGCCACTTCTGGGAAATTTATTGAAATGAGTGTTGATTTATATTGGATTTAGATAGCAGACACATTCGATGACTGTAGTTTTTTTCTCTTTTTTTTTTTTTCTTCTCTTTTTGAATTTCTCTTCCCTGATCACACTTAAAAGGTTCCTAACAAGACAAAGATTACTATGAAAATCACACTTTGAAAGGTACGTGACTTGGATCCACAGTGGATAGTCTGAAGCTGCGTTTTCATAGGTACGGAAACGGAAACAGCAAAGAAACGTCAAAAGTTCCCGTACTAATGAAAACATTCAATGTCTTTCACGGCCTAGCTGGTTTTTGACGTTTCCGTTGTCGTTTCCGTTTCCGCATACAGGAAAACCCAGCTTTAGTCGAGGTGTACGGGCAGTCAAATATTTTCTACTGTCGTGTTATTCTGATATTGACAACAGTAGAAAGAAAAAAAAAATGCACAGCCCCATGGCAGTGGACGCGTACAGACAGACAGACAGACAGATAGACGGACAGACAGACAGATAGATAGATAGATAGATAGATAGATAGATAGATAGATAGATAGATAGATAGATAGATAGATAGATAGATAGATAGATGGCCTTTAGCGTCTTTACAGACGGTCTTAGCAGCTAGAATATTCACTTTCACTTTGACTGACAGCTTCTCTCGTGGCTTATTCTACCAATGTTTGACCCGAGAGTGCGATGGCAGTGATTGCAGGTCAGTCTTTTGGGTTCACTTTGGCGAGTGTTTTCATTCCGCCTCTGTCGTTTTGTCAGGTATGTTTCTTTTGCCTTGAAGTCTATTGCGAGCGTGCCACTGCGCAATTTTTGTCTCCATCTGCTTCGATCACTTGCAAGGTTCTCCCATTCATTGGGGTCGATGTTGAATGCTTTCATCGTGACCTTGCAAGTGTCTTTGAATCGCAGATGTGGCCTACCTCTGGGTCGGTTGCCAGTAGCAAGTTCCCCGTAGAGAATTTGTCTGGGGATGCGATCATTTTCCATACGGTGGAGATGTCCAAGCCACCGCAGTCTTTTTTTGCCTAGGAGAGCCTGAGTTGATGGAATGTTGGCTCGGCTCAGAACTTCGATATTTGAGATCCTGTCTTGCCACTTGATCTTGAGAATTTTGCGTAGGCAGCGCAGGTGGAAGGAGTTGAGGGATCTTTCATGTTTGGAGTAGGTGGTCCATGTCTCTGAGCCATACAGCAGGGTGCTTAGGACGCAAGTTTGGTACACGAGTACCTTTGTTTTGATGGTCAGCTTGCTATTGTTCCACACCCTTTTTGAGAGTTTGCCAAAAGCTGTGGCCGCCTTTCCTATTCTGGCATTTATTTCAGTTGTTATGTCTGTGCTACCACTGATGGTTGAGCCTAGGTAGCAGAATTTTCCCACTTGCTCCAGAGGAGAGCCATTCAGCATGATTGGGTTGGAGTTTCTCAAGCCTTGTGTCAAAACTACAGTTTTTGAGACACTGATCTTTAGCATGAATTTGTCACAGGCTTTGGCAAGGCTATTGATGAGAGCCTGGAGCGTGGTTTCATCGTGGGCCACGATTGCAGCATCATCTGCGAAGAGGAGCTCTTGTAACATAATATGCTCTGTACGAGATTTTGCTTTTAGTCTGGCAACATTAAAATGGAGCCGTCCACTCTGGTGTTAATAAGTACTCCACCTGAACATTGACCAAAGGCATTCTTGAGTAGGGCTGCAAAATATATACCAAATAAGGTAGGAGCAAGAACACATCCCTGCTTCACACCGCTGTTTACAGCAAATGAATTGGATGTGCAGCCCTCAAAGTTGACACATGCCCTCATGTCAGTGTGGAAGGATGCAATAAGTTTTAGCAATGTTGGTGGACAGCCTATGGATTTAAGGGCTGCATACAGGCCAGATCGGCTTACGGTGTCGAAAGCCTTTGTTAGGTCCACAAAGCATGTTATAAGCGGCCTGTTTTGTTCTTTACATTTTTCTTGGATTTGCCGAAGTGCAAATATCATGTCAATAGTTGATCGTTTGCTTCGAAAGCCACATTGTGTTTCTGGTAAGACTTTTTCCGCCAGTTGTTGAAGGCGGCAGAGGATGACGCGAGCAAAAGCCTTTCCAGTAATGCTGAGGAGGGATATGCCTCGATAGTTGTTGCAGTCGCCTTTGTCTCCTTTGTTCTTGTAAAGTGTGACAATTTTGGCGTCTCTCATATCATGTGGTATCACGCCTTCTTTCCAACACTGCAGTAACAGATTATACAGGTGTGGTAATAGTGGGCCTTTTAGGTCTTTTAATACCTCTGCAGGAATGTTGTCACTTCCTGTGGCTTTTCCAGCAGACAGGTGGTCGATTGCATTGGAAAGCTCGACTAAGGAAGGTTCAGCGTCAAGTTCGGCCATTATTGGCAGTTTTTGGAGGTGTTCCTCAAAATCTGGTGGAATATTTTTCTCAGTTGAATACAACAGAGAGTAATGCTCTACCCACCTATTCAGTTGTTCATTTTTATCTGTGATGGGTTCACCATTTACAGACTTAAGTGGGGCGCTTTTGGTGATGATTGGCCCAAGGGCTACTTTCATCTGACTAAAGGCGGTTTTCATATCTCCCTTTTCATTTGCCTCTTGTATGCTGTTACACAAGTCTGTCCAGTATTTGTTGGCGCAACGAATTACCTCCAGCTGAAGTTTAGCTTTTGCATTTTTCAAACAAGTTTTTGTACTCTGATTGCAATTTTTGTTATACTCATTGAAAGCAGATTTCTTTTGCCCAATGAGAGGTAGGAGAATTTCGCTGTTCTGGGCTACCCAGTCGTTGTTTGAAACTTTATGCTGTCCAAAAGACTTGATGGCACAGTCATGAATTTTTGAACTGAGAGTGTTCCATGTTTCATCTACCGAGTCACATTGGGTGACATTATCCATGCTTTCAGCAAATAACTTTTCAAATGACTTTCTATTTGATTCATCTCTGATTGCTGTTACATTGATCTTAGGGATTGAAGGGGCTTTTGATCTGTATATTTTCTTGGCCGAAATTTTGATTTTGCTGACTACCAGTGCATGGTCGGTGTCACAGTCAGCACTGTGGAGGGAACGAGTTATTTTTATACAGCCCAAACTCTTCCTCCTTGAGAGAATAAGATCTAATTGATGCCAATGGCCAGACCTGGGATGGCGCCATGATGTTCTTTGGCATCTCTTAAGGTCAAAGTACGTGTTTGTAACACATAATGAGTTTACGGAGCATAGCTCCAGAAGGCGCTGCCCGTTTTCGTTGATGTTGCCAATGCCGAAGTGCCCAATGCACTTTGGCCATGCGGAGTGATCTGCTCCCACTCGAGCGTTAAAGTCACCCAGAATTAGCAGGCCTTCGGTGAGAGGGATGTTGTGGAGAGTCCTCTGCAATGCCTCGTAGAAAATGTCTTTGGTTTCGTCAGAGGAGGTAAGTGTTGGGGCATAGACACAGATAATGTTGGTAAAACCAGACCGGGTGTTCAGTCTGAGTGTCATGATGCGTTCTGACACTCCAATTGGAGTTGCGATCGAATTGATAAGGGAGTTTTTTACGGCGAAGCCCACGCCGTGGATTCTCGGCTGTTCGCTGCTAAGGCCCTGCCAGAAGAAGGTGTAGTTTTCTTCTTTGACTGACCCGGAGTCGGGAAGTCGAGTTTCTTGAAGGACAGCGATGTCGATGTTTAGTAGCTGAAGTTCTCGATCAATAATTTGGGATTTCCTGATGGAGTCAATATTAGTGAGATCTTGCTGTTGCAAGCCTGGGCGCATTGTTCTGACGTTCCAGGTACCAAGTTTTAGTATTTTTCTGTTTTTGCCAGGTGCACACTTTACGTCAGCTTTTTGACTTTTGGTCTAGCTCCAACCACCTTATGAAGCAGGCTGACGTGGCGGAACAACACCCAACTGCCTGGGGGCTGCCCAGGTTACGGCGGGCGGTAGTTGATCAATGCAGCTGAAAAGCCGCTCCCACCGACAGAGGGGACCCCTGGCGCTCATCCGTACGCCAAATGGATTGAGCTTATCACCGGTAACTGCCACCTCCCGTGTTGTGCCCATCCGTAACGGATGGCTGGAGTGTCCTCTCCAAATCGGAAATGGGTGGGCTTATAGAGGAGAGACAGACGCTTGCCAAGCCCGAGCAAACGCCTCCTCGTTTTGCTGCCTTGCCTGGGCTATTTTTAAGAGATGGTGCTTTGCCCAGAGGCACCACCCCTCTCTCTGCCATTCTAGTTAAACCCAAGGGAGAGACCAGGTCAATACATTTGGAACTAGTCCGGCTGCAGGAGATGCTGGAAGCCAGTTTGATGCAGTTCTCCCTGACAACCACCTTCGGGTCTCCACTCCTGATTTTCTGTCTGGGTTTACTCCCATAGCCTTTGCTATCATAGCAACACACAAGGCAGTGTGGTATTTGTATTCAGGGTTACCTTCCCCTAGTCTTCCTCTCTCCCGAGATGACCCACAAGACAGTGGGGGTGACAGTAGCAGGCTGTATTGTGTACTGTCATACAATAGCAGAAAACTCTGGCCTGACACTAGATAGATAGATAGATAGATAGATAGATAAATAAATAGACAGACAGATAGACAGATAGATTAGATAGATAGATAGATAGATAGATAGATAGATAGATAGATAGATAAGATAGACAGATAGATAGATAGATAGATAGATAGATAGATAGATAGATAGATAGATAGATAGATAGATAGATAGACAGATATCAGTGCTAGTTCACTTGCGCTGACGGTGGTGGCATTAGAAGACCAACGTGTACATCAATATAACTAACTTCACTCTCAGCGTGCACAGACAGATATGCGCCTGCACACCATATAATTACTCACACACAATTTACAAGCAGTATTTATCATAGTCACATCCACAGACATTAAGCTGGCTCTGTGTCGTTTCCACATTCTGCAGTCATAAATGTCCGTAATCCCGCCGGACACTGATTTCATCAAGTCAAGATTGATCTGCGTCTGTTTTAACTCACCACGGCAGGTCTCTTTTTCTTTCTCTCTCTCTCTGTCTCTAGTTCTCTCTCTCTCTCTCTCTCTCTTTCTCTCTCTCCCATTCTCTCTCTCCCTCTTTCTCCTTCTCTCGCTTTCTCTCTTTCTCGTTCTCTCTCTTTCTCTTCTCTCTCTGTCTTTGACTGTCTTTCTCTTTGTCTCTTTCTCTCTTTCTCCCTCTCCATCTCTCTCTCTCTCTCTCTCTGTGCCAGCTGACCCATGAAGTTTTGACGCGACGGAACTAGTAAGACAGATTTGTTTGAGTCTCGCCCGTGCACGAGGTCTCCTTTAACTACATTGTCCACATCTCCACACTTACACAGGAAGAAAACAGGCTTGACTCAGGGCAACACCAGTTTATATCTCTCTCTGTGTTTCTCTCTTTATCTCTCTCGTTTCTCTCTGTGTTTCTCTCTCTCTTTCTCTCTCTGTCTGTGTGTTTCTCTCGCTGTCTGTCTGTGTGTTTCTCTCTCTGTCTCTCTCTCTGTATTTCTCTCTCTGTGTGTTTCTCTCTCTGTCTCTCTCTCTCGGTTTCTCTCTCTCTTTCTCTCTCTGTCTCTCGCTCTCTCTGTGTTTCTCTCTCTGCCTCTAAATCTGTTTCTCTCCCTGTCTCTCTCTCTGTGTTTGTCTCACTGTTTCTCTTCCTCTCTCTGTTTGTCTCTCTGCCCCGCCATCTTTATGTTTCTCTCTCTGTTTCTCTATCCGTTTTCCTGTGTGTTTTTCTCTGTCTGTATTTCTCTCTCTGTCTCTCTATGTGTTTGTCTCTCTGTTTCTCTCTCTGTCTCTCTGTGTGTTTGTCTCTCTGTTTCTCTCTATCTCTGTCTCTCTGTTTCTCTCTATCTCTGTCTCTCTGTTTCTCTCTCCGCCTCTCTCTCTCTGTGTTTTTCTCTCTGTCTCTCAGTTTCACTCTCTGTCTCTCTCTGTGTTTATCTCTCGTTCTCTCTCTCTCTCTCTCTTTGTCTGTCTCTCTGTTTCTCTCTGTGTCTGTCTCTCTCTGTGTGTTTCTCTCTCTCTCTCTGTCTCTCTGTGTGTTTGTCTCTCTGTTTCTCTCTGTCTCTGTCTCTCTGTTTCTCTCTCCGTCTCTCTCTCTCTCTGTGTTTTTTCTCTCTTTCTCTCAGTTTCACTCTCTGTCTCTCTCTCTGTTTATCTCTCTTTCTCACTCTCTCTCTCTTTGTCTGTCTCTCTGTTTCTCTCTGTGTCTGTCTCTCTCTCTGTGTTTCTCTCTCTCTCTCTCTCTCTCTCTCTCTCCTACACACACACACACACCCACACACACACACACAGCTACCATAAACCATTCCAACAACTCACCTATAGAATCCTTATATTTCTCCTGTACCCTACAAAACCGACGTTCCACATTGCCGTTCCACACCAGTATAGGAGCGGCGACTAATGCAGAGACAATGGGTGTACACATACCCAGATTTCTGGCCTGGGTGGCATTCAAAGACCGTTTGGTAGGCTGGCAAATCTTGAGGTATCTGTCCAAAACAGAAGAAAACAACAAAAGATGATAAATAATTATGATTATACAATTTTCTTTGTACAATAACCAACTACAACAACAACTTAAAAAAATATCCGATATCGAAGTGTCTGTTTTCATTAGTGCAAAGGGTTAAGGTTAATAATAATATAATGTGACAATAATCATGTTAAAAATAAGAACACCAATAAAAATACTAATACCATTAATAATAATAATAATTTAGTTATAACACAATAGGGGGTGTCTATCTTTATTGCATTATTTAGAGGTAGTGGTTGAGTCCAAGAATATATATAAATATATATATATATATGTACAATTACCTTTATTTTTACGTGCATACCTCAAAAGAATAAAGAAAAACAACAACATCTTCCACACAAATGGCTAATGAATAAATTATAAATTTCATTGTGATGTCTTGAAATGAAATCAAGTATTTGAAAATAAAGTCTGTAGATTATGCCCAATGGGGAATAAAAGAGCAGTTACATAAGAATCTTTTAGATAGATAGATAGATAGATAGATAGATAGATAGATAGATAGATAGATAGATAGATAGATAGATAGATAGATCATAGATAGATAGATAGATAGATAGATAGATAGACAAATAGATAGATAGATAGATAGATACATTTAAAGAAACCACCCAAAGAAATTTCAAGATATACCTACTACATTAAAAAAAAAAAAAATCAGCCAGTTAAGTATTAGAAAGTATCGACTGAGATGTGAAACTTCTTACTTAGAATTTTCCTAACCGCACGTCGCCAGCACATCAACACTCTTAATCATTACAAAATAAGAGGACATATCAAGGGAGAAGCTTAACTCTCCATCTGTCCTGAATCCGACTTCAGCGACAACAACAACAACAACAACAGCAACAACAAAACACCACCATTAGCCACCACTTTGATGAGGTGCTTAGATCGATGAGAAATCAAAGAGAAAATCCGCATCGATGAGTATCATGACATGTAGTAAACACTGGGATGAATGAAGTCTGGGCTGCTGTCAACGAGTGTCTTTCACCGGCTCAATGGAGTTATTTTTAGCATCCCAGAAGTTATTTCAGGAATCGGAGGGATCGATAACCGCTAAATATAGTGAACGATTGCACAGATCCGTCTATTTTGGCTTCTGACATGAGATGTGGTCATTCATGGATGAGAACGTAGGCTCATCCGGTGTTTGTCAGCAAGCGTTACAACTCATGTCTCCTCCGCAGATGAGATTTGGGAGTAGGCCTAGCCGTGGAAGATTTTTGGCATAGTTCTCATCCATTTTTAAAGCCGACAGAGATTGAGAGTGTCTGTAACCAGTTATGTAGACATGTTCTTGATAAAGATGATCTGATAAATGATGGTCACGATGACGATGATAACGATGATGATAATTGTGGAGTGATGGTTGGTCAGTCTGCATTGGTTGAATTTGGGGTGGGGGGAGGGAGGGGGAGGGTGGGTGTCTTCGGGATTTTCCTAGAACATCTTTCTTTCTTTCTTTCTTTATATTCTACTACACTTGCAGTATTATACGGATTTGCGTTGTACTGTATTGTAATGAAATGTAATGTATTGTATTGTGTTGTATGGTATTGTATTGTACTGTTTTGTACCATATCACATTGTACTGTTTTGTACCATATCACATTGTAATGTAATGTAATTAATGTATTGTATTGTATTGTACTGTATTGTAATGGCTTGTATTTTTTGGGTATTCATAATTATACTCGTTTTGTTTGTGCTTCAACCTTTATACAATTTAACACTTCTTTCCTTAACTTTCCTTAACTATCCATATTTCCCTGTATAAATCATTTCCCGGTTCAAGTTTGATCTACAACGACTGTTCTGTGCAAATCCAGATTAGACTACAGAAAATGTGACACGACAAGATGCAGTAAGGAAAGCCACTTAAAAATTTAGTGGCCGAGACTTCTAGTCCATTTTTTTCCCCTCTCTAAAGAGTTTTCCAAGTCAGAGCTGTCCAGAAAACAATACAAGTGTTCTGGTAATTTCCTAGCACTGAGTGAGCGGTGGGGAAAGGGGGAAAGTAAACGTAATCAGGAAGTAAAGAAAAAATATGAAAAGCTCTGGATCGATTATGTTTTGAATACTTTGTGAATTGAATCATTTTGGAGAGGAAATGAAAGGAGTTTTAATTTATGAAAAGTAATTAGCATTTTTGTTTGTACACAGATACACTGAGAGATAGACGCATGAGCATACAGACAGGTGAATAAATACAGACAGATAGATAGACAGACCGAAAACAGATACACAGACAGAAAAACAGACAGACAGACAGACAGGCAGACAGACAGACAGACAGACAGACAGACAGACAGACAGACAGACAGACAGACAGACAGACAGACAGACAGACAGACAGATAGATAGATAGATAGATAGATAGATAGATAGATAGATAGATAGATAGATAGATAGATAGATAGATAGATAACACATTTCTTCCAGGGGTGGGGGGGGGAGGGAGCGAAGTGAACGTTTACATTTTTAATATACTATACCACATATTAAATCAAAGTTTGAATCTACCCAGACCACCAGTTTACGGGATAAATACGTGATGTCGTTTATTGTTTGATGTTTAAACGTTGAGTTTCGAAACTTTGACAAAATAATGATGACAATTCTGACAATTTAAAAAAAAAAAACTATGACGAAAATTTGTCTCCACGATACACAAAGAATTCTATTTTTGTTATTCAAAGAACACAGGAAGACGTTCATTCGAAAACCAATTCTCATATAAAAATAGTATGGTACTAGCTGACTGACGGACTTAGCGATACTATGAAATCAGCGATTCCACGCACCTCGGTAATGAGCAAAGCCTTCGGCTGTCAGGATACTCAGTTCTGAAAACCAACCTGTTGACTTTTTGTTATGTTTTTTTTTTGTGTGTACAACTTGGTACATGCCACTAACAATCTCGGATGAAGAGAAAATGTGTCAATAAATAGATCGTGCACTTGGCAAGAAGTCTTTTTACGGCAACACAGGTTCTAAATATAGCATTGGTAAGTACGACAACAGGCCAGACATAATTATCAGGGGAGAGAGTGTAATTGCTAATCATGGGGAGACAAGGCGTTTCGCCAGGGGGGGAAAAATGTCTAAGCATCAATTTTAAATGACAAAGTTTTCCTATTCTTTTTCCTGAAGTTTTTCCTGAAATGGCAAAAGTGGCGATTCCTAGCGCAGGTGTACGTTTTCTTTCACAATACACCCCAGTTTATCGTTGATCAGAATGCATGAATGCAAACTGAGAAAGACACAAAAGATCGTTTCTGTCCACCGTAAACCGCCTCGACAAAACGTTCCAGCTAAATGTGTGCCACATTTTTACTAATGTTACATGCCATGTTACGTCATGAGGTATTGAGTTATGAAATGTTTCTGCAATTATGAGGATGATGTGTGTACCTGTAGTTGCTCCCAAACGCTCTGTGAAAATGAATTTCCTTCATGGGATAATAAAGTTATTTATCTGGTCTTATCTTATTTTGTCTGATCTTATCCTATCTTATCTTGTCGTATCTTATCTTATCTTGTCTTATATTATGTTGTCTTGTCTTATCATATCTTATCTGATCTTATCTTGGCTTATCTTGTCTTATCTTATCTGTCTTATCTTGTCTTATCTTATCTCATCTTGTCTTATCTGATCTGATCTTATCTCACCTTATCTTGTCTTATCTTATCTCATCTTGTCTTATCTTATCTGATCTGATATGATCTGATCTGATCTTATCTATCTTATCTTATCTTATCTTATCTTATCTTGTCCTCAGGAAATGTGTGAGTTTGTAACTTGCAATATCATCATCCGTACTGCAATTATAGCTCACTGCTCCTGTTATTAGGATTCAGTGCTCTGTTGATGCACACAATCATGAAATATACATTAGCTGGCGTAAGACGTCGAAAATACTTTAGAAATTTGCTTTTTGAAAATGTCTAGAAAACTACAACAAAACATTATTTCACTGGTCTTTGATGTTCCCACATCTCCCCATTCCTCGTCCCTGATTAAGTCTCAGCCCTGGGGCGGTAACACAGCACAGAGAATGGCAAGCTGCAGGGAGGGGAAAGATCAATCAGAGAATGAAGGTATTGGGAAATGAAAGGGAGGGGTATAATTTATAATGGTGAGAGCAGTAAAATCATTTAATAATACTAGGTGATTTTTCATGGGAGAGAGAGAGAGAGAGAGAAAATAGTGAATGAAACAGAGAAAAAGAGACATTTAGAGAAATACTAACAGACAGAGAGCGAAAGGAGAGAAGAGAGAGAGAGAGAGAGAGAGAGAGAGAGAGAGAGAGAGAGAGAGAGAGGAGAGAGAGAGAGAGAGAGAGAGAGAAAATAGTGAATGAAACAGAGAAAAAGAGACATTTAGAGAAATACTAACAGACAGAGAGCGAAAGGAGAGAAGAGAGAGAGAGAGAGAGAGAGAGAGAGAGAGAGAGAGAGAGGAGAGAGAGAGAGAGAGAGAGAGAAAGAAAGAGAGAGAGAGAGAGAGAGAGAGAGAGAGGGAGGGGGGTGGGGAGTTAGTGAAAGAAACGAGAGAAAGGGACATTTGTAGAGAGACTGGCAGAGACAAAGACAGACAGAAAAGAAAGAGAGGAGAGAGAGATAGAGAGAGAGAGAGAGAGAAAGAGAGAGAGAGAGAGAGAGAGAGAGAGAGAGAAAGGGACATTTGTAGAGAGACTGGCAGAGACAAAGACAGACAGAAAAAAAGGAGAGGAGAGAGAGAGAGAGAGAGAGAGAGAGAGGGAGGGACATTTGGAGAGAGACTGACAGGCAGAGACAAAGACACCGAGAGAAAAAGAGAGAGAGAGAGAAGACAGAGAGAGGGAGAGAGAGAGAGAGAGAGAGAGAGAGAGAGAGAGAGAGAGAGAGAGCGAAAGAGAGAATTAGTGAATGAAAGAGTGAGAAAGGGACATTTGGAGAGAGACTGACAGACAGAGACAGCGCGAAGAGAGAGAGAGAGAGAGAGAGAGAGAGAGAGAGAGAGAAAGAGAGAGAGAGACAGACAGACAGACAGAGTGAGACGGAGAAACAGAGAGAGAATATCAGGTCGAATATTAAGGTATATGTTGTCGACAGGTAGTAGATAGATAGATAGATAAATAGATAGATAGATAGATAGATAGATAGATAGATAGATAGATAGATAGATAGATAGATAGATAGATAGATAGATAGATAGATAGATAGATAGATAGATAGATAGATAGATAGATAGATAGATAGGTAGATAGATAGATAGATAACAAAAAGGCCACATAACCATTTTTTAAACGTGAGCAACGTTTCACCTCAAGATCTAAAACCAAAAGTTCAATTTTCCCCTATTTCAATGAAAATCTGAGATGAGTATGAGAGTCACGCACCAGCCACTCAAACACAGTTAACCAGCCAATCAGTCAGCGAGACTGCTGGAGCATTATTTATTCATATTATACATCCAGAAATATTGGCAAAAAAACGGAGGGGAAACCTTGAAGCAAATTGATTTCAGCTCTGTGTTTTAAGTTAGGGGTAAATGTCTGAAATCTGGGGGTTAATTAACGTTTTTTTTTAAAAATACCGTTGCTATTAAGTCTGATAAAGAAAGCTAGAAAGCTAATCAGCTGTTGTTTCTCCTGAAAAATTATTAAAACCGACTTACGATTATTTACCACGTGGCCCTAGATGGGTGAATAATATCCTCAATATTGTATAGTGGCGTACAACGTTATAAAAAGCATTGTATTTCACAAGGGTAATGAATCTGTTAAGCTTGGATAAGTGTATAGAGCAAGGGTGGCCAGACTTTGCTTAATATCATTATGTGCCACATACGATAAGATTCAGATGTTCGAAAGCCACAAGATAGGAATAGAATTTACGCACACGTTTTCATTGTTACATACACATTTTTTTAAACAAAAATTTTATGTAAATATTAAGAAATACACGTATGGAACAATATCTACCGATGTAATTATGCAGTTTTGAAACTGTTTATTTATGTTAGTTTCAGAATCCTAAAGTACACAATATATTATAAAGCTTGAATTTTTTTCTTATTTACCTCTCATAGCTGTGATGAAAAAAGTGCACAGCCAACATATTTCTACGACCCACATAATTATTGAAATTCGAAGAGCCGCATGTGGCTTGCGAGCTGCAGTTTGGCCACCCTGGGGCATAGAGTGTGACTATGTAGGCCTATGTACATGAGAATTGCTGGGATTGTTATGAAGTACAAAGAAAGTTTTATCGAAGACTTTAATCTCCATGGTAGAATGGAAAGCAATCAAAATGTGTGCTTAAAATTTGCATGTGAGTGAATGAATTAAATCGGTCTGAGCAAACTTTAAAACACTGCCAATTTTTTTGAGAATTCAAAACAACATTAAAATCGTTACTCTTCTCTGTGAAGCCTGCAATGTGGGTATTAGTATCATGTTGCAATGTGTTGATACGCAAACAAACAAAGCTAACGGATTTAGTATAATTCATGCTACAACAAAAGTGGAATTGGGCTGTACACGTGAGAAAGGTGAATGAATATAGATGGACAGAACGCTGCACTGAATGGCAACCATGGAAAGGATAAAGAACACGCGGATGACCATGAAGAAGATGGCAGGATGATATTCAAAATAGAGGGAGAATAACATGGATGAGGAAGACAACAGACAGAAAAGAATGGAAATCATGGTCGGAGGACTACATCCTGCAGTGGATGGACAATGCCTAGATGTGTGTTTTTGACAGGTAGAATACCCTAATGCGAGGCCTCTTTAGGCAGCGGTATCCCGTAGGGCGCAGTCGGTCTAGTCAGCTCAAGGCCAACCCTGGTGGTACGGACAGTTCCAATTAAGTAATATATTGAAGAAATACTTGCCAGACAGCAAACAAATATTTGCACGGCGGAAAATACGAGAGCTGTAGTGTCAAAGTTTGAATACAAAAATGACACACACAGTCAAAAACGTTATATATTATAAAAGCTCCGCATTAGAAAGGCTTTGCGGCACATAACGGTTTCCCCACATTTTAATTTTGTTCCATGTCCTGTTGGGATCTTACAGATTTTCTGTGCTTTTAAAGACAGGGAGAGAGAAAGAAGCAGTGTAGTGTGTTGGGCGTTTCGCCGGCGCTCCATTCTGCTCTGTGGTTGACATGTTGCTTCTGTAAAGCTCATAGAGCATTTTAAATGGATATGCGCTATATAAATGCCATCCATTATTATTATTATTATTATTTTGGGAGTTGCCATGACGTCTTCTATATGGATCTACCGATCTTCCAGTGGGTTTGTCTGGCCAACTTGGCACTCACTGGTTGGTGGTGTAAAGCTGGGTTTTCATGTGTATGGAAACGGAAGCGGCAACAGAAACGTCAAAAGCCCTACTAGTAGTAAAATAGAAAGACTATTTTTATTTGAACTGGAACGCCGTTTCCGTACACATAGAAACACTCTTTCTTTTTACTACCTGGTGGATTTGTGACGTTTCCGTTTCCGTACACAAATTGCAACGGAAACGGAAACGGTAATGTCAAATACCCTTAAGTAGTGAAATAGAAAAAATGTTTCCAGGTGTACAAAAAAAAAACGCCATTTCCCTACATATGGAAACATATGGAAACACTCATTCTTTTTACCACCAGATGGATTTTTGACATGTCCGTTTCTGTACACTTGAAAACACAGCTTAATAGGGGTCTTTGGGATGGTCTCAAATAATCCAGCCTCACTAGACCTTAAAGGGAACTGAAAAAATACTTTTAATAAACCCAGACAAAACCTGTAAGGTTGCAGCAGCAGGGCTTCCACCAAAGTTCCCAGACCGAAAACTTGTGTTGTTGTTTTCCTTTTCATTCACAAGTTGGCCCGCTGACTCAGGGAAGACACAGATGTGATTTTTTAAAGTTCAGTTTCGATCATCAATGTGTAAACTGAGGCGCCAATACCAAATTTTCGGCCATACTTTTTAATTCTAATTGAAGAAAATGCGCCTTTTTATTCCGGCTCAAAATGTCGGAACACTTTCTTCTGTTCAGCTCCGTTGGGGCTCAAAATCAACGAAAGTATTAAAAAATATATCGAACTCCAAAGCCTTTTAAAATAGGCCTACGTACACCTTTACGCCTTTCTATAATTACATTGGAGCCTTACATACTTTACAGTGTGATGACTGGTTGTAACGTTTCTTTACTGTTTCTACTCCGGGCTTTGTAACATGCAACCTCTCGTTTTTGCTCTATTTTATCTTTGGGCGTTCACAGGATGAATTGAATTTCCAGAAAACAAACAAACTCATAAACGATGATCCGCGAGAAACTCGGTGCCATTTTGCCGTGCCTGGAAGTGCAGTCGTGGAATTACCCGATCTCATTGCTGAAACTGCGTATAAATAACAATTGATTTCCATGATTTACCCCCTATTCTTGATAAACCCAAGCTGACAACTCAATCAATATACAGCAGCTTTTTTTATTCAAGCCACGTCTTAGGGGTTATATTCTTTTCTACAGAGTTTCTAACAAAGCCAGAAAACCTGTAAATTTTGATTCTCAGTATTGTTTTTTGTATGCGATACGTTCTCAGAAAAGACCAATGCCAAAGATCACGTGACTAAACTCTCTCTTCCCCCCCCTCCCCTCCAATCGCTGGTGGGTGGGGCTGAGAGCGTGCGAGAGTCATCCGTCTCCCAGGCCGGAGCATATTTCTCTTTGGCTATTTGTTATCATTATTCAACACTCCTCCCCCACCCCCCCCCACCCCCTACTGCGTGCTCCAGGTCAACTTCTGTCTATCTCTCTCTTATTTTGAATGACAACTTTTCTAAACACACGAAACCTCCTGTCGTTTTCCCATTCACCCTGTCCCCTAGATATAGTTTTGTTTCGTTTTGAGTGAGCCCAGAAATCTTTTTACTTATAATTAACTTCCCGGGCATCTTTCTCATCTCCTGAATATTGTTTCGTTATTTTCTCTCTCTCCCTCTCTCTTTTCTGTTTCCCCATTCGTTTTTTGTTTTGTTATTTCGTTTTCTGCATTTAAATCCCTAGACATTTTGCCCGGTGTTTTCAAAATCTCCCGTCTCCAGATCCAGTTTCTGTGTCTCTCTGAAAGACCACCTGTTTCTTGATATGCCAAAAAAAACTCATTAGTTCAAGCCACTGTGGAATTCGCTATGTTTCCATTTCCTATTTTGATTTATTACAATCTCATTCTTTCCCTATATTTCTTCTCAATTACTCCATCTCTTTCTCCTCTTTTGTCATTTTTTCCCCTAGGCGGCACGGGACACACACCACCACCACCATCATCACCCACCACCAACCCCACTACCACCACCACCACCACCACCCGTGTAAACAAGAGAAAGGAAGTGAAAGAATTGACCGAACGTCTCCCATGTGCGTATACACACGTGTCATTGTTTACAGTAGTGAACTCGCCGCCGATTGGTTCGCGACGCCTTAAGTGGGTCCGGACAGACAAGATGGTGGATATGCTCATTCTACCTATTGTCTCTGTGTGTTCGATTTTTTCTAGTTTGCACCAATGTGCAGATTCGTCATATTTCCATTTTGAACGCATTAAATAAATGCACTTCTCAGATTTTGGTGTGTGAATTATATGTTGTTGGCGTAGGACTTTACAAAATGTAATACCCTATCTTTCTGTCTGTCTGTCTATCTGTCTCTTTTCCCTCTCTGCCTCTCTGCCGCTGTCCGACAGACTCTTCAAATGTCTCTCTCTCTCCCTCTCTCGTTCCCTCTCTCGTTGCCACTGTTCCAACCGTTAAGTACACTATGTTGGAAGTAAAATAATAAATTTGAAATCTCACACTACTAACAGTATAGCATCCCATGAAACTGTACTCACTTTAAATTCTGAAGATCTTACTAAACACATAAACAGCAATACTGAACCCCCCCTTCCTCCCCCCCCCCCCCCCCAACTACCTACTGATCAATACACAACACATAAACATCTTCACACAAAAGCCAATAACATGACTATAATTTCCAACTGTAGGGAGAATGAAGTGTGCCCATCAGTCAGTACACCATAAACCATATAATTAGAAATTCTGATTTCCAGACAACTCGGTTAATGAAGGTCACTTTCTTGGAGTTTGAGATCAATATGGTACTTGTGGAATCAACAAACTTTCTCTGGACTCAATGCTGGTATGGATTTTTGTTTACCCCTTTTTCAGAAGTCCTTTTCGTTTATATTATTTGACGTGATATTTACCAACTAAATCAAATGTTGTTGAAATAATTGGATTTACTTTAGCATTTAATTGAGGAGTGTCTGAGGGTGGGCTGGAGATAGAGAGAAAACAGTAGTTTTCTGGTAGAAAAGGCTGACATAAAGTTTATTCTGCCAACGGTGTGAACTGGAGCAGAGAGAACAATTGTCGCCGGTTCAGTGGCTGAGTGGTTAATGCGCTAGGCGGGGAAACCAAGAGGTCTCTGCTTTGATTCTGGCTCGGAGCAGTCTGAACCAGAGTAATTTGGCGCGGTCTTTTCAAAGCACGAACTTTGCGACATTTGTTCTTGTTTGTTCCAACTCTGCTTTGTGCACAATTGGCAAATTCGATGTTGAATGTTTGCGACTTTAATATTATGATAAGAAGTTGGAATAAATCGGAACTGTGAAACACTGATATGTGCCAAAACGCATTTCAAACAAGTGTGAAAGTGTGCATGTCCTATACTTCTTCTATGTTACTTAAAGATCTCCGGTTTTTCATATAATGGAGATAGAACAAACAAGAAGTAAGGTCGCCACTTGTGGTCCCGTCCGAGGTCAACCCTCGAATCTGATACATACCTTCATTGTTTTGAAAAAGGATTCTATTATCGGGGATGAAGGTCTTTGCTTTTAAAAGGCACCCCCCTTCGACTGTTACGCCCTAATTTCTTAATTTGTTTTTTCTTGTTTCTGTTTTTCCCATGAGCACTGGGCTTGTCATCATCGCGTCCAGAGTGGCAGGTACCAGAGATCCATTAGAACAGTAGGGAGAAGAAGCAAAAGGAGGTGAGATATTTTATTAACAGGGAAATACACTTGTAATATCACACGTTCCTATGTGTTATACATCTTGGTGTAGCAGCTCTTGAATGTGTTTGAAGGTAAGCACGCCGTATTCAGAAATGTGTATATTATAATAACAATAGTACTGGTCTTCTCCACAGCATCCGCGGCGGGATCCACCTTTTTTTTTTTTTTTAAGGAAATTGACGTATGAAAAAGTAAAACACTCTTTGCCTCTTTATACGTGTCCACAGCACCCCTTTAGCTCCGCTCCTCACAAAAGCGCTTTAACAGCTGGCTTCGGTAGAACAAAAAAATAACTTAATTTCAGTAGAAAAATTGTAAAACTTTCAGTCCGTGAGCCCCTTTCAGAACTAGGGCAGCAGCTGCTGTTCTCGTGCCAACTGGCCATAAATTTTAAACTCCAGATTCAAACCGGAACTTAAATTGAGATTGATCGTGTCTACTATCTGTTTGTGTGCTGATCTCTCTTTGGCTTGGTCGTGGATGGGCTTGGGGGCATTGTTGAGAAAATAAGGGACAACTTTATAGGTAAACAGACAGAGGTAAATAGATAGATAGATAGATAGATAGATAGATGGAAAGAGGGGTGAAGCGGATAAGAGAGAGGGGGTGGAGAGCGCGAGAGAATGAATGAGAGTGACAGGGGACTAAAAGAAGGTGACAGACAGACAGACAGACAGATAGACAAACACAGTCAGGCAGATGACATAAATACATAAACACATTCAGACCGACTGAGACGGAGAGAGAGGAGAGAGAGAGAGAGAGAGAGAGAGAAAGAGAGAGGGAGAGAGAGAGAGACGCACAAAGAGAGAGATAGACACACACACACACACACACAGAACACAAGAGTCAGACACACATGAGATAAATAGGAGACACCAAGAACGACAATTATCTGCAAAGGCATAACCTATTTATTTCCCCGTCCAACACGCGAGGACTGCCATTTTCGATTTCGCAGAGACTTCGCCTTGTCGTGGATCCCGTGCATTGAGCACTAGCCTTGACCCTGACCTTTACTAGAAACCATGGAGTACAACAGCACTCAGGTCGAGAGTATCATGTTTGTTAAATATCAAGTCGTGACGGTATCTTCCGGGTCACGTGTGCTGACCAATTCTGAATGTATGAAATTGTGTGTTTAGGTCTATATTTTAGGAGGTTCGCTGCCCTTGCAATTTACACATCACTTAAAAATTTTTTTTTTGTGTTAGGGATTAGTTTTTTAGAATTTTGTCCGGGCAGCGGCCTCTTCTCCGTTTCCTACTGCCGAGTTATCTTTAACAACAAAAATTTTTTCCCTGTGTGAAATTCTGACTGCTGTGGGCACATAGCACAGTCAGTCAAATCTGTTTTGCCTTGGTCGTATGGACTATGGAGTGAAACGGGCCCTCATTAAGCAATGAGATTGAAACTAATCTATCAAACTATTTGATTCGAAAGAAGTTCAACTCTGAGACAAAACCGACGCAGAAATGACGTCTGAGTGCGCTAGCAGTACTAGCGTAGTTTTTATCTTTCGTAGGGTAGAAGATCATGCAGATAATAGTAAGATAAACGGAAAGTTCTTTTTTTTTTGCGAGGTACGCTAACTTTCCTGTATGAATAGACAGACAACTAACAGAATACAAACCTTCAGAAAGATAGACACAGAAAAGACAAACAGACAGGTAAAAAGACGTATTAGAGATATAAATATATATATACATAGACAGACAGAAAGACAGATAAATATGTAGACGGACGGACAGACAGACGGGTGGATAGATAGATAGATAGATAGATAGATAGATAGACAGATAGATAGATAGATAGATAGATAGATAGATAGATAGATAGATAGATAGATAGATAGATAGATAGATAGATAGATAGATAGATAGATAGATAGATAGATAGATAGATAGAAAAAACACCTAACAAGAATAATTGAGAACAGTTCCCTCACATCCTCTCATACTGTCACTCACCTGTCCACGGCTATTATCCCCAGGATCGATACCGATGAAAACTGTGATGTGAATATCGTAAACTGTTCAATTTTACAGGCTAAATCACTGCCGGTAGCAATCCAGGCGCCGGTCTCGATACTCAAGTACAAGGGCACCGCGAATACACAGACTGCGCAATCGTACACAGACAAGAAGAAAATGAACCAATCGGAAGTCCTCTTCTGTTTGACTGCGATGTAAACCATGGCGATTAACATGTTGCCTGGCAACCCAATGATAAGCGCAGTCCACAGGTAGCCAAGATACACAGCCTGGAATGAAGAATGGAGTTAACGTCATTGATAATGAAGAAAATACTTCCACATGGACCTCGTGCCATCAGTAAAAATCTTAAATTCCATTATTATTGTTGTTTTGTTTTGTTTAATTTGTTTCGTTACCAAGGCTTTTTGTTTTAACCAGACTCTGAATAAAAACGAGGGCACAAGAAAGAGATAACGGACAAATTTTAATTGTGAATAAAAAGAAAAGAAAAGACAAGAACGTGGAAAGCATAATGAACTTTATCCAAACTACAAACAAGGATTTAAATCCCCAGTTTCTGAAAGAATGTAGACTCGATATTGCCAGGGTTAATCTGAACAGGTCAGAAAAACACCATTAAATACTGCATTTCTAGCAATGGCAGCAGAAAGAACAAGCGTGGCTGGCAGTAGTTGCAAACATCAAGCAGCAACAAAAGTCAAACAAAGAAAGAAAGAAAATAGTGTTGTGGCATAGCTCGGATCTAATTAAAGTTGAATTTCAAATTGAAATGAGAAAGTTGTAGCTTTAAAAATTGGCGTTTAACGAAGAAAGCATTAACGTTCCTTGGAGAGCAAGGCCGTAAGAGATCTTCAGGGAGAGAAAACCATCGACAAACAAGACAGAGTTTCGGCCCTTGATGTCCTAACACTTTACAGGGCCGCGGCCGGGCCGGGCCAAAACCAGCTCATGAGCCTGGATGTTTTCTGCCGACGTTTGGAGATAGCTGCATTATTTCAGAATGAGGCTAAAAGTTTAGGATTTAGATTGTTTGACTTGTCCAACCTTGACCTTAAAGTGACCTTGAGAATTCCCCGCTCCCCTTCGCCCTTGAACTCCAGCCCCAGCCTTACTTACCTGAAAAACTTTAGCATCCGGGTCATCCTCAAAGTTCACCGTCCCATTCATCCTGATCTCAGTGCCAGAACTGTTGTCATACTTCATCACCAAGGTCGCGGTCAATGTGGAGGTCAAGGTCAAAGTTGATGCCGCAGTTGTTGATAGCTTAAACGAGCCCTGGTCCATGCCTGTCTCTGTTGTTCAAGAGAGCCTCGGGAAGCTTCATCATTGTGGAGAGCCAGCCAAATAATTCCATAGGTTCGGTCTGATAAGGTGTATATGTCGTATTTAGGTAACCTTTGTGATGTTTCACGTTTGTCTTGATAGGCAGCTCGACCTCCGCTGTGTCGATTGGCATTCAAATTTTTGATTCAATGGTACAGCTTCTGAACTGGATATACAGTTGGTTGAATTCTGTCTTACAAAGCAATGAATTCATTAAGCAGAAGATGTTAATTTAATAATCCTATTATAAGCTGTTGATTACTCTTCAGCTCAGCAATTTTGAAAGGAGATTCCAAATTTTCATGGAAACTTTGGCAGTAAGTCCCTTTTCTGGGATCACCATACATTCCCGTATCTTCTAGATGTAGTGGTTAGTGTGGCACAGAGCAGGGCTGTCTTCACGTAAGGATCTTTTTCTAGCATTTCAGAACTAGCTCAAGCCACAAGTCGAGAAATAAAGAATTTTTTCTGTGCTCAACACTTGAAGATGAGGGACGTCATTGCTGCTGATGCTCCATCTATCGATGAAACAAAAGAAACAGTAGTTAATTTTGCTGTAATTAAAAAATCTTCGGATTTTAGAAATTGAACAGATTAAATGACAAATTGAAATTAAACAGAGATCCGCGGTAGTATAATTATCATGTCACGTTCGATCTCCATTCGGTGGATTCTTTTGCGGTTTCTGGAAGTGAGTCGTCATCGTAAGTAGCCATGTCTGGATGTGACTTCAGCACCGGAATCCGCGAACGAATCCACAGAAAGAGGGTCGAAAACCAACTACTATATCGTCACCGTTCCCTAAATCCGGGTTTTCATGTGTACGGAAACGGAGACGGCAACGGAAACGTCAACAAACCTTCAAGTGGTGAAGTAGAAAGAATGTTTTCATTTGTATAGGGACGCCGTTTTCTCACACATAGAAACACTTTTTCTTTTTACTACTTGCAGGGTACACGTGAAAAATCCAGCTTAAGACTGCAGCAACTCAAACATTTCAAAAGGGCTGTTGCTAAGGGAGCATAGTCTAAGTACAAAGCCAGATAGAGAAGATACTGCGTTGACTTCACTGCTCAAATATAGCTCTCTATGTAGAATACCACGCTCCCCTAGCAACAGCCTTTTTCGAACTTTTTGAGTTGCCACAGCCTTAGGCTCCACATACCTAGAAGCGCAGGAAGCTGGCAGCGATTCAGGTACTTTCAGGCAGATAACAGAAAATCAAAGGTAGATATATTTTTGTTCTTTAAATTTGAAGAAATTGTGGTTGTATGTATCGATTGAAAATAAGAGATAGCTCGCGGTCAATGTCACAAATCCCAGACTGGGAGATGTAATAGTTTATGACAGGACAACAATCACGAACAAACAAGTTTAACACTTAACAAAACAACCCATCAGACTCACACATTTATTAAACATAATTATACATATAATAGCGCAATTACATACATTATATTATTGAAATGACTGCCGTACAACGGCCTTATTCTCACACACACTCTCCCTCGGATCCACAATCCGGTAGTCACTCCTAAAGGCACTTCGGCCTCACCCTCTCCCCTCAGGGTCTTAATAGCACATTAATAATTTACTGGCACCGCAGTCTCTCAATATCACCTTCCTATTGTCATACACCTTAGCACTCCCCTAGCACCTCAGCAGGGCAATAACACATTATTATTTCCATAGCCATCAACATGGCAACAACATAGTATCAGTTCACTAGCCTATCAACATGGCAACAATATAGTATCTCATTCACTCTCATATCTACGTCCCTGTCCGTGGCCTGACTGCCACGACTTTATGTGCCTCTACTGTCCTGCACTGACAGCCTCACTTCTGGCCTATGTGTGGCCTCCGGCCCTATGCTGGCCTATTCCCGGTGCTCATCGAGGTGGCTCTGCGGCCCGTCCCCGACACCTACAAGAATAACATTACATTGGTATAATACCCTACCATTTCTATTCACTCCACCTCTCCTTACAATCCATGAAGCGTACACACACTAGTTCACCTTTCACTCACCACACATCTTACGGTAACACACCTCCATCGGAGTACACACTACTCACTCGCGCTACAAATCCATGAACTCACTTTCATCTATCGCTCATGGCGCACATTGCTATATCCAATATCACGGACTTCCACATTCCTCACATATACTTATTTACATCATGGTAATAGACGAATATAATATAATACATCAATCATAATAATCAATCAACGTTCTACATACCAGTCATTACTGGAAAGACTCTCACTAGTCTTCTCGACTGCTTCCCTTATGTCCGCCCGATGGGCTCTTATTCACAGGTCCGCTCCGTCGGACCTTCTAACTTGCAGTGATAGTAATACCGCGCTTTCGCCTCATTCAGACCCTCCCACTACTCACAACAGCACGCTTAACTTGCTGTCTACTGTGAGCCCTTCTTACTCTACACCCGCTCTGTAGCAATCCCCTTAATTGCACTCACTCCACTCGTGACAGTCAACAAAACCACGGGTCGGCGATCATGTTTCATTGTGATTATATCTGGAAAAATAAAATTTACTGAACAGCGAGAAGTAGGCAGACAGACTAAGGAACGAAGAAACAGATATAGAAAGACAGACAGACAGACAGACAGACAGCAGATGTACAGCCAGCCAGCCAGCCAGCCAAGCAGCCGGCCAGACTGACTGACAAAAAGACTGGCTAACAGATCGATAGATAGACAGATAGATGGATAGATAGATAGATAGATATGGATAGGCAGATAAATAGATAGATAGATAGATAGATAGATAGATAGATAGATAGATAGATAGATAGATAGATAGATAGATAGATAGATAGACAGATAGATAGATAGATAGATAGATAGATAGATAGATAGATAGATAGATAGATAGATAGATAGATAGATAGATAGATAGATAGATAGATAGATAGATAGATGAGATTAACACTCACACTAAAGGTGTTTAATTTTCAGTTTTAGTAAATTAACTTTCATCTCGCTCACACAGAATGTCATTCAACCTTCACTACTGTCTACCCGAGGACACAAGATTGATTTTCTCCGTTCTTCAAGTTCACTCTCTGAACTGGAGGTGAGT
This sequence comes from Onchidella celtica, assembly GCA_963931925.1. NCBI lineage: Eukaryota > Metazoa > Mollusca > Gastropoda > Systellommatophora > Onchidiidae > Onchidella > Onchidella celtica. The sequence continues at coordinate 24,643,368 of OZ007576.1, read as the reverse complement.
GAACAAGCAACTTGCCACATTAACAAGACATGAATGATTCATCTGGGTCGCTCAAGCGTTTTAGCAAATCCGGAATGCAACAAAACACATTTGTGATGTCCAGTGTCTGCTTGTTTTTTTTGAAGTCCAGCTTTCTTAATGTATTCATGAAAATTGAATAAGTTTCGAATTTGAGCATTTGAAAAATGAGGTTAGGACGTTCAGGATTATTTTCTAAGTGTTCTTGAGAATTGGAAACATCCGCATTCATACATCCACCCATTTCATACATTCGACCGGTCGGCTGTCCGTCATTCCATCCATCCATCCACCCATCCAAGCAAGATGAGAATCCATCCCTTCACCCATCCATTCGTCGGCTATTCCATCCATCCATCCAACGATCCATCTATCCATCCATCCATCCTTCTCTCCATCCATCCATCGATTCGTCCGCCCATCCACCCATCCATCCACCCATCCATCTACCCATACATCCATGCAACCATCATTCCATCCATCCATCCATCCATCCATCCATCCCCCACCTTGTTCGCTCGTCCCTCACCTTGTACATCTGTCAGTCTCAATCCACGGCGGTTACAATTAACAGTCTCCAGAGCCGACGGTACAGCAAACACCAATCCAGGACTTCCCTAAGTCATCTCCCACTACTTTTGTCACGACGAGAGAGTTCTGTCCACACAAATTAACACCAGACACCTCTGTACAACACTATCATTTCCTGCCCGACTTCTTGTGTTTTTTCGTCTTTCGGTTTCTCTCATTTCCCAGACCTTCTCAGTTGTCTCATTGGTGTAAAGAAATACGTAGCAGAGCATGGACAGACTCGACACTCGCGTCCACACATATAATATATACACGATATCACACACATGCTCTGGCACACACACACACACACACACACACACCCACACACATATACACACACACACACTGTCCACACCTCGTCAGTTGTCTCATAGGCCCAAGGAAATATTCAGCAGAGGGTGGACATCCACACTCACACATACACACATTCACACACACACTTACACATATATAGAGTAACGCACATATCCTCTCACACACAACCACTCCTACTAGACGTTCTCAGCTTGCTGTCTCTCCGGGCCAAGGGAACACGCAGTAGAGCTTGGACATGCACAATTACACACATGCGTTCAGGCAGACACACAGACAGACAGACACACACACACACATGAATATACATATTATATACTCCCATATGCACCCATTCTTCCCACACTTTCCCAGCTGTCTCTTAGAGCCATGGAAATATCGAAGAGATTTGCCATATTATTATGTGCCACAGTCTGCCAATTTTGAGGTTTTGCCATGAAACTGGTTCTCTCACTCCTAATTGTTTATGTATATGTAAACGTTTCACTCAATCGGTTTAAAACTTTTCGAAGTCTGTCAATGTTGTATGCTTTTTGGCCCCAATTTAACACAAGTCTTCAAAATTTCAACACTCATTTCCTCGAAGAGGTAAAATGCACATACAACAATATGGAAAATACCCTGCGATATGTGGCTGGGGTGGACAACCACACCCACACACACACACACACACACACACACACACACACACACACACACACACACACACGCACCCTCATGCTTTCTCTCACAAACCCACTCTTTCCAGATTTTCTTGGCTGTCTCTTCGGGCCAGGGAAATAGGCAGCACCCATTCCCACACACAGTCTTGTGGACATTTAAACATGAACGCAGATTTGCTCACACTTACACATGCTCCCCCCAGACTCCGTCAGCCGCTGCTGTGTCTTCGTGCCAAAGAAACAAATAGCAGAGGGTAAAGAACACACCTACACATGCAAATACGTAAACACTGACAGATAAAGATACACACTTCGAGCCACCATATTGACGGATATGCTGAGCTCCGAAAATCCAAATCTGCACTCGCAGCTAAGTACTCGAATTGATTTAATATTCTACAAATTTCTTTAAATTGTTTAACTGTTTTATTGGCTCAGTTTTCCAATTTGTTATATATATATATTATTATTTTTTTTTCCGACAAAAGTTTAAGCACCGAAAACTTGAATTGTCGTACCTTTTCCTGTGCGTTTTATTGTATAGTTTTTGGTATTATTTCTTACGCGATGCTTTGCTACACACAACTCTTTCTTTTTGCCTTATTTTGACCTAACTTCGAACTTTGCTGCGATCCCACAGATTTTCTGTGGTTCTTATAATACTTCCTTCACCAGATATGCACGTACATGCGTACTTACACAAATCCTACAGCATTCGCGGTGTGTATACAGACTGAAATAGAAAAAAAAAAACAACCGCACAGACACACATGCACACATGTGCGGGCATATTCACATACACCATGTCACCGTGTGTATACGTAGACTGGAAAAGAAGAAAGAAAATCAATGCTGTCCTGTCTGTTTAAATTATTGAAAGGCGTGGCCAGTTGGAACGAGAGGTGATCCCTGTGATTACAGTCGACACCCCGGGGTGGCTGATCAAATATTGAACAGTACATGTACTAGATCAAGTCACAGGTCGGGTAGCAAAGGATCTTGTGCTGTGCTTAAATAATCGGAACTTACAGAATACATTTCACATTCAGTTTAGAAATACTAAGATAAGGAATAATATGAAGAAGAAGAAGAGGAAGACGGACCAGAAAAAGAGAGAAGTAGGAAAGAAAATGAAGAGCAACAACAGTAACAACTACACAAACAAAAAAAGTAGCTATAGCAACAAAAATATCGACAAAAACAACAGTAGCATGATGCAGAACAATATCGGTAAAAACAACAGCAACAACAAAAACAACAGCATTAATAATGACCAGAATGGCGACGACAACAATGAAACAACAACGACAAGAAAAACTTTGTGTAACTCAATAATTTTGGCCACAGCTTTCATGCCACCTGTTTGTCCTGATCCACGCCACAGGCCAGACTTGCTGCAGTCTCAACAACATTATAGTGGAAGTATATTCGTAATTTTTTAGTGAAGTCCTGCCAAATGGGCCACATCCACATGTAGAAAATGTTGTGGCTTCAGGATTTGTATGCCTTCGTTCTCTCCTTCGTTTCTTCTTCCGTGTTTTCTTTTTTAAAAAAATAAATTTGACTAGGCTGATGCGCCTACCCGACCCACAGATGGCAAAACAGTGTAGAAAATAGAATTTTTAAAACTAATTGATTCCATTGTATCTGAAGGCCAAATTACGAGAATTCATTCAAAAACATGAATATCAAGGTCCAAATCCGCCGTTTAAGAAGTGGACCTCAAACCGCTTTGTCTTCAAGTAATGCTCAGCTTTTTGTTGCCTCTGGTGACTCAGATTACGACAAATATGATCGTCGACTGACGACCAGAACTGATTCACATCCATGTTGGCCTATTTTCCAATTATAGCCAAAGTTTGCTTTTCCCCCATAATGTCTATGCAATATCTATGCTGCAGTATTTCAAATGACATCGGAAACCCAAATCCAGATATGTTTTTGTCCAGAGGTTTATAATTTGACCGATTTTTAAAAAAATGCCAATTTTGGACCTTGGCTGTTGTGGACGTCAGACAAAGTGCGAATCTGCTGGTCTAAATCCGTGATGTGATTTGAAAATCGCCGCTGGAAAGGTTTAAATAATGAATAGAATGGAGGTCAGAGCTGACAGCTGCAACAGTAGTAACTGTTCTGTCCTGAAACTGATATCACTGGTGTGACGTGTCATATCATCAAGTTTCTGGCATCAGTGACATTCTTCTATTTATTCTGAGACCAGTTTGATCAATATATTGTACACGCCAGCCAATATTTGACTACAGCCGCCAACAACCAACTCCAGATTGCGGCAAACGTTAGTTTGTGACCACAGAAGTATAAAGCATTTCAAATTTGATACAGATATTCTATTTTTTTTCTAGTGTACGACATACTTGTCTAGGGTTGGAGGGTGGTTGGTGGGCTCTCCTACTAGCGTCTCCGTCTTCTCATTCTGTTATATTCTGTCTATCGTCTTGGTTTTTTTCCTTGCACAATGTGACTGTTATCATGCCGACGCGCTTTCTCTAAACTCAAACCCAAACTGTCTGGGGTTTACTAATGATGAGCTCATGCGGAGTGGCGGTGACCATAGATGCACTAGTACGAGTTTTCAAGCCCTACTCGTCACGTCTATTCTGGCGTCGATGTAATTTTTGTGTACAAGACGTGATGATGCTACATTGAAAATGCTGTCTGTAAAAGTTGGGTGGCGTTGAGATCAGATTATTACCGGGATACGGTTTCCTCTTCCTGACCCTTCCCCTTTTTTTGGGGTGGGTGGGGAGGCTGATCGAGTCTGTTTTACGTCTATTTTGACTCAGTACTCTAAATCTCCTTCTGCCAACCAACTCAAGAATGTTTAGACGGGCCTGAACTGGTGTTTCTGTCTCACCGGTGGGTGAGGTCCTGGTTAACCCTATAGTACACATCTCACACCACAACAGAGACCAAACAAACTTGAGTCAGTGAGACATGAACTGGAGAGAAGGGATGGGGAAACGATATCCCATGAATGTGAATGCCAACCTTGGAGACTATCAGGTTCCAATTTAAATGTAGTGTTTTTGTCTGACGGCAAGATAACATTTGACTTTTTCCATGATCACACATTGATGGCATCACAGACTAAGTAACGCCTCGGCAGTGAAAACCACTGTTTTGAACAGTGGTTTTGCTTTTCGTTTAGCTTTCGTAACTTCCACGTCATAAAATATCTTACGATCTCCGATATCAATCATCTATTTGAATGTAATTCAGATTCACCCCCGCCCATCTTAGCCAATCCAAAGGGTCTGTCCCCTGAGCCCTGGGACGGGACGTGTCCATTAAGTAATGAGAAACAGAAATAAATCATAACAATAAAAAGCAGCAGTTGCCAAAGTAATCCGAGCAATAAATCAGAAACACAAATAGGTCACGGCAAACCAATGCTACAATGTCTTAAGTGACAATTCGTTCGCGGCTCCTCTGTATGTATTGTAGTAGCAAGGCGTCATTTACAAGGCATACCTTGAAACTAACTCCAGCGTTATTTTCAAAACATACCATAACAGCTTCTGAGTGGTCAATGAAACATGCCACATTAACATGCCTTGAAAATAACGCTGGGGTTAATTCCAAGGCATACATTGAGTCCAATAAACAATACATAGCTATCTCGGCGGCTTTCCCTGATAATATGTCAATCTGACTACTGCCCACACGAACATTGACCTACGGCCTCTATGATACAAACTGACTAGACCCTCACGTCGTTACATGTCAATCTGACAATGCACAGTCTTTAAAAGGCTTCACGTTTAGAAATACTGAAACAGCTTCTGATTGGTCAATGAAACATGCCTTGAAAATAACGCTGGCGTTAGTTCCAAGGCATACCTTGAAAATAACAACTTTGATTGTTGTAATTCTCTGTAGTTGCCCCATAGCTCACCGAGTCAAACATGTTTTGCCTCGCTTTTGCTTCCATAGTTAAAACGGGACATACAAGTGAAGCTGACACAAGTCTGTCTTGCTAATTGTTATAAAAGAAATTCAAGAATGAATCAAACCTAACGCAAAACATATCAGATTTACTAACCTCACTGATTTGATCATGTTGAGAAGCAGGAAAGACATACTAAATAAAAACAGGAAACAACATTAGTACACGCTATACTTCACATTTTCATACCGTATGTTTCATTCCCATTTGTATGCATACCACCCCCCCCCCCCCGAGTACAGCAGCTACAAAAATGTAAAATAATTCTGGGAGTGATTTCTTAAAAATAAAAGTTAAGAATTTTATATTTTGTTTTGTTCACATAAAAAAAAAAAGAAGGCTACAAACTTTTACGTAAAGATCACACAGAAAGGAAACAAAATTTACGCCCACAAATATTAATCCAATGTGTTCACAGTTTGTTACCCAAATTCGAACAATAATTTTTTGTTTTCTTCCAACGTTAATGCAGATCTTGCAGATGTCAATCCTAATGCTTCAAAAGCATTGACAAAACGATTTTCATGTCTAAGATGTGGCCACACACGGTGAGTTGCTTGACATCGTGTATGTCTTAAAGACCATGAAATTTAACCAAATGACAGGACATTTTTTGGGTGCGTAAAATAATGTTATTTTTCTGAAGGGCAGTGAAAACTGGGTTCTATAGAAAATTGGACACGCGAGTCACAAGAATTTTCTTTCTTTCTTTCTTCTTTCTCTTTCTCTCCTTGTCTCTCTTTCTCTTTCCTTCTGTCTTTATCTGTCTCTCCCTCTATCTGTCTCCGTTTCTTTCTCTCTTTCTCTGTCTCCCTCTGTCTATCTTCCGCTTTCCCTCTTTCTCTCCCCCCCTCTCTTTTCCTTCCTCTCTCTTCTACCGGTTGTCCCTATGGGTTGAGTTCAGAGTTATGGCTAGTGCACCGTTTTTCTTAGGTTCATGCCTGCAAAATCAACTCTTTTTCTTTGCGTTTCCCTTTAGGAACAGCATCGATAGGGATGGTTGTCCCAACTGAAGCTTATTCATTTATTTATTGATATATTATACTGCATTATTCATTAATTCATTTACCATTTAAGAAAAATGTAATTGAAAGGAAAAGAAAATAAGGAGGAAAGAACTAAATTTGTAAAAATAGACCTGGCCAATAATGAATGAATCAATCAATAAACAGATAATAAATAAATAAAGAAGTGAATAAATTAATAAATGAATAAATAAATAAATAATGAATAAATTAGAAAAAAATAAACTAAGGCAACATCATTAAAACCGAAAAAAACAACAAACAACAACATTATAACAAAGTAATACAAGACAAGACTCATCAACCTTATCCACATCCTAGAATTGTTAGGATTCACGCTAAAAACAAAGAAACCAACCAACAACCAACAAAAAAATAATCATCATTAAGTTTCCACCACCAAGACAACTTGAGTACAAAAGTGACAAGCAAACTGTGACAAATTGGCCTAACTACCCACACATCCCACGTTTTTACAGCCCGAGACTCTCCCTAGTTCCGCCCATCATCTTTACCGCCCGCTTACTTCCGCCTGCCGTTGGCCGGTATGAATGAGAGATTCCTGAAATAGCTGAGGTCTTCGTCCTCTCTAGTAACTTCATTCACTCCTAGTTCATAGTTTCTTAAACTGTCTGCCTTCCTTCCTCTCTAACTCTCATTTGACAATAACTTCCATTTTTACCTTTCTGTACTACGAACTGATCCTCTCTTTTCAGGTCAATTATATCGATCCAAAGTATCACTTTTTGTTTGTTTCTTTGACCATTTCGCGACCTTAGTTTTTGTTTGTTCTATCACTATTTTCTGAAAAGCTGGAGATCTTTTAGTATGTAGGAGAGGTATAACTGTCGCAACAGCACAATACTAAAGCCGCAAACGTTTAAACGTCCAATTTCCCAGTTGTTCAAAAAGTGGAGTTGGAACAAACAAGAACTAAGGACGCGATTTCTCCCGGTTATTTCGCTTTTTATATTTATTGTTAAAACCATTTGTCCGTTTCTCTTGTTTGATTAAATACTGTGTATACATTCTGCACAGTGCAGGTTTTGATCAAACTAACTTATGAAAAAAAACAACAACGGACAAACTACCCAGCCCTTTAACACCAACAAACGAGCTACGTACTGCTGCAACAGATAATAATGTACTCTAAAATAGACGTGAAACTTGCTACTAATAATGCCGTTGGCTGATGGGCGCTTCTGGTAGGATCTCTACCTCTTCCAGCGTTCTGTGTGTCTTCCTTTTTCCTAGCATAATGTGACCTCTATCTGATCAACAAGATTTCTCCAAAGTCAAACTGAAAGCTCAAAGCTACTACCAATACAATAATAATGATATATATTCTAATAAGAAAGAAGTGTTCATGGTGATAAAATTGTAGTAACAATAAAATAGTTATAAAAAGCAAAGAAATTATAGCAGAGAAACAAACAAACACACGAACAAGAACTATTATAACAACAACAACAACAATAAAAATGATAATAAATTATATCCTTTCACAATACAAAAGTCTACGGCTGGGCGCCCACTAAGTCAAATCTGTTTCTGTGTGTGTTGTGACTCACTGAGCCAGGTCCCTCTTTCTGTGCGCTGACTCATAAAAGTTTTAATGCGCCCGAAGTGATAAGACAGACTTAGTTCAGTCGCGCCAGTGGGCGAGGTCCCGTTTAACTACATGGTCCACATCTCCACACTAAAATTGAGTCTTGAGACCCCGTCTTTATCCTCAATCTTAAATTTTATCAAATCCCTAACCCTGCCCCCCCCCCCCCCACCCTTTCAGCTAAAAAAAAAGAAGAGGAAAACAAAAAGAAAATCTGAAAGAATAATTAGTTAAGGCTATTGTTAGGAGTATTTCGGGAGGAACCGTCTAGTTCTGGAGTCCCAAACGGCTTTAAAATACGTACCCTTAACGCAAAAAAAGGGGGGGGGGGTGGACTTACATACTTGTAACAACATTCATTGCAATAACAGAGCTGCAATGTCTATTTGCCCCATTCGTCACCTTTGTCAGACGTTAAAGAAAAAACATGCAGAAGAAGAAGACGTCGCCATAGGCTTAACGTAGACCAAAATCTAAAAGTATTTTGTTGTGTTTCTGCGGTAAATCATCCGCCAACGCCCCCGACACGAAAAACAAATTAACGCCATTTGTCATGAGTGTGGACATTTCAGGGAGTTAAATATAGAAATGCATCTGCCTCTCTTTGTATTTCATTCTCTTGAAATCTCCGATACTTGACCTCATTCCAGTCGACCTTATTGTGAGCAACAAATTCCTCAACAGTGCATCCATCAGAATTCTAATGATCTGCAAATCTGTCTCAATTATGGTAACAATTTGACGTGTCATTCAGACACGAAGAGCTCAAGATTTAGGAGAAAATTATGATAAAATAGTCATTACTCACTTCCCCCTTTGTCTCCCCGCGGGAGATGATTATATAATCATACATTTTCCGGGCATAATTCGAGAGCACAACTAGGAAAAGGGAATGGGGTTAAGAGTCTGGGAAATTTTGGGGTGATTCTGAAAGCAGGAAGTAAAATGTGTCACGGATACCAACATTCTGTCACGCCTACAGATTCAGCAAACTAATCACGGTCAAGATCACACGCTTATTTCCCCAGCAATTAGGTCAAATTTGACAGTAGGCGGAGTCAGTAAATGATCGATATGCTTTGGTTGTAGCGCGCTATACATCTGTCTGTTTCAATTCTAATATCGCAAGGAGTTTTCCAATTTGGTACATAACAATTTTTTTTTTTAGCAAGACTATTTACTTCATTTTGTAATGGGTTTCTCGATAAGGGTTGTTTACCTTACGGTTTAGAACTGTTTAGGGGGGAAAATTTGTTTATCTGTCATCTTATAGTTTCCTAAAGAAGAGACATTTACCCTATATAGAATAAATTCCTTTTAAAAGGGTTGTTGACCTGTTATGACGTAATGTTTCCCGAAAACTGTCATTGATCCGCTTTAAAGTAAGTGTCTACAGAACTCTTGCTTATATGCACAGTTCCTGGGAAAATGCTGTTTTTGTACATAATAGGAGCTTTTTGGGAAACCATCGTTTGTCAGTTATAGGATGAGTGTCTGGAAAACTATTTTTTGTCTATGTGAAAGATCTCTGGAGACATGTTGTTTATTTCGTTACTAAGGCCTCTTAGGCTGGTGACACACTGAGTCAAGTCTGTTTCGTCTCGGTGTTAGCGTGGGATGTGGTCTGTGGAGTCAAACTGGACCCCGCGCACTGGCGAGACCGAAACGTCAAAAACTGTCTTGAGTCAGCTGGCGTTAGTGAGACCTCGCACAATGGCTAAAAAAAGGGGCTTGATTCAGTGTACCACCGGCCTTAATCAGAGTACCTAACTATCAAACAAACACATCTCAGAGGTTAATTTTAATCATATTTTTAAAGCAACGTCCATAAGAATAAATTTGCGTCATGTACATGTAAAGTGTGACTTTTTAAAACAACAACAACAACAACAACAAAACAACAACAATAACAAAACAAAATAAAACTTGAGTTCCATGACGGATTGTCCAAAGGCACCCTTCACATATCTTTTAACTTCAAAAATATTAACTTTACCGGTCATTTTACCCTTTGTTCACCAAAAAGGGCTTTTTAAGTCCTATCCACATCCGAAGATCCTAAAAAGAAATACCTTATTCTATCGTTTTGTCTGTAAAAGTTTATTGTAAACACTAAAATTGGATAACGAAAATTAGTCTTTAACTAGTATTCTTCAAAGAAATCTTCACATTTTGTCGTATAATCATAAAATCAAGCTCATTAAGCGAAGAGTTGTTTCGTAAATCCACCTAGAATCATATTATGAAGGAAGTCAGACCTCCAGTCTAATCATGAAAGGCTTTTTAACCGCTGAGCCTTAAATTCTACAAAATGTCATATTGCGCATAGAAAGACGTAAAAATATAAGTGTTCATACTTAAAAAGGTCTTACAGTTCGCTAAAATTTTAATACTTTCGTTGATTTTGAGCCACAACTGAGTTGAACAGAAGCGGGTGTTACGACATTTTGAGCCGGTGTAGCAGGCCAGATTATACCCCCGCCAGACTAAACCCGGGGTTAAACTGGCCTAGCCCAGAATATCCCCCGGGGTATATTCTGGGCTAGGCCAGTTTATACCCCGGGGTTTACTTTGGGCTAGGCCAGACTATACCCCCCCAGTCCAGATTATACCCCCTACTTTTTTTTAAAAACAAGTCAAGACCGCAGTTTATTTCAACTTTAGTTTGAATTGTCCATTATCACTGTCATCAGATATCATACTTACATTTTTGACTCTTGTAAATTATAATACATTTAAAAGGAAATAAACATGCTTAAAAAGCATTGATATACAAAAGGATTGAAAATCCATTAAAACTGATATGATTATATTATAATAATACTTTAACACTAATTTTACTTGTGTCCGTTGGTATTATTATTGTTTTGGTTTTTTTATAATTAGTTGTCCATGAGTTAAACATGCATTGTGATTTTTTTGTTTGGCCCCACTAACATATACTTAGTGGCAAGGTATGAACTAATTATAAGACTCATAAGTGTAAAGTTATCTGAATTTTATTTTAATTTTTGAAAATCAGAAGTGTGCTTGATATGTCGGAACAATTAGATCTACATACAAAGTTACACTGATGCAGAGAGAAAGGCCAGGAAAGAATACATAGAGAAAAAAACAACAACATTTTAACAACTGAACTGGCAGATGGTGCAATTCCATCATCCAGCAGACATTAAATAATTCACACAAAACTAAATACATACTAAAATTGTTTCACATAATGAATTTAACCTGTCCAGATCCACTTGAAACGTTACAGAAAGCTAACCAGTAATATACAATAATAACAATAAGAACACCAAATCATCTTATTTACTCTTGAAAATAAAGAGAATATAATCAATATCAGAATCACCATCATCTTGGAATAATACAAAGATAAGAGGGAATATAAAAATGACCTACACATCATTCTAGAATCTATAAGCAGCAATAATGTGTGTATTATATATCAAGTACATGTAAAGAAAAATGTGTTAAATCTTTTCAACTATTCAAGTAGAACTGGACTGAAAGCTTTAGCGAAGTAGCATTGATAGTCATGTAAAATGACAGATTAAATCCACTGAGACAACAGTGCATTGCAGAAAGTAATTACAGTATGTTATGGCAAAAATTCAATGGATCATGTTGCATGAACATGTCTTGTTAGTAAATTCTTTGATAGCGTATTTGTAGAAATGTATACATTTTATGTAGCTCATGGTTTAAGGCACTGGATTACTTTCACTCACATTCGTTGGCATGTTGTAGTTGTTTTTGTAGTCGGTTGCCATTGAGTAAAATTTGCACGGTACTGTTTGTTTGGCACTGACATACACTTAGTCCCAATGGATGAAATAATTAACGGACTCATAAAAATGAAGTCATTTTAAATATTTTTTTGTGTACAAATACACAGATGTTAAATCCCTTGGCAAGGGACGTGTTAGGCGTAGGCAGGTAAAAACGGACAAGGTCTTTTTTTTTTTATTATTATTATTTCACTCGCGAGTGACATTCCCTTATTTACTATAATACATAGGTTCAATCTTTCAAAAGCCTTGCAAACTAATCCAGTGTCTTAAACCGTAATGTACATGAAATATATATCTTTCTACAAATACCTATCAAAGAATGATACTCACTAACAAGAAATACTGTTAATGTAACATGATCCATTGAATTTTGCCTCAACATGCTATAGATCTAATTACCTTTTACAATGCACTACTTTTGTCTCTGTGGACTTACTCTGTCGGCCTACACAACTGTCAAGGCTATTTCACTAAAGCTTTCTGTCCAGTTCTACTTGAATATTTGAAAAGATTTAACACATTTTTTATATATTATAGTTGATACACATACATTGCTGCTTATAAATTCTAGAATGATTTGTAGGCATACGCTGCCATTTTTACACTCCCTTTCATATCTTTGCAATTTCCAAGATGATGATGATGATTCTGAATTGATATTTCTCTATATTTTCAAGAGTAAATAACATGATTTCGTGTTCTTATTGTTATCATTATTACTGGTTAGCATTCTGTAACGTTTCAAGTGGATCTGGACAGGTGGAGTTTATCAGTCGCAAACATTTAGTGCCTATTTAGTTTTATGTCTGCTGGATGATGGAATTGCACTATCTGTCAGTTGGATTATCATTATTTTTGTTGTTGTTTTTTTCTGTGTGTTCTTTTCTGGCCTTTTCTCTCTACATCGTTGTAACAAAAAATACAATGCATGTTTTACTCATGGCCAACCAACTATCAAAATAATAATAATAATAATATCAACACACATGAGTGAAATTAATGCTGAAGTCTAATCATGTCAGTTTGAATGGATACTCAACTCTTTTGTATATCAATGCATTTTAATGCATGTTTGTTCCTTCTAAAATGTATCATGATTTACAGGAGTCGAGAATGTATGTATGTACCCCAAAGTAAACTAAGGCTGAAATAAACTGTTATTATTATTTTCTCTAAATTGCATTATGACTTGTTGGTGTCAAGAATGTGTTCATGTATGTATTAATATGATATCTGATGACAGTGATGAAGAACAGGCTGAAATAAACTGTGGTCTTGACTTGTTTTTAAAGAAAAAGCAGGGGGTATAATCTGGACTGGGGGGGTATAGTCTGGCCTAGCCCAAAGTAACCCCGGGGTATAAACTGGCCTAGCCCAGAATATACCCCGGGGTATACTCTGGGCTAGGCCAGTTTAACCCCGGGTATATTCTGGGCGGGGGGTATATTTTGGCCTGTTACACCGGAATAAAAGACGCATTTTCTTCCTGTGGAATTAAAAGGTATGACAGGAAATTTCGTTCTGCTACTCAGTTCACACAGCAGTGATTGAAACCCAACATTAAAAATCATATCTATCTAGTCCCAGAGTCAGCGGGACCAACTATTGTGACAAACAAGACCTGTTTCTTTAAAATGATGTGTTACTATTTTTAGAAAATTCTTGTTACTTTAAGTTCGTTAGAAAGTATTTCCCAACTTTATGCCGTAGTCTCATGACGCTGTCAAAACTGACAGAAGTACTAGAACTAGTTCTAAAAGTACTTTACTACTGAAGAATTACTTTACAGAAGTACACGAAAACACAGAATGTCCCTCGCCAAGTAAAAAAACAAACAAACACACTCGCGTGTGATTGATGACAACCCTCCGTCGCTCGTCCCCCCCCCCCCCCGCCGATTCAAGATGACGTCCTATGGCCTTTCAACAAAACAGAGCGATCCCGTTCATCATTGGAAAAAAGCCGATTACGTTTTCCTGACAGGTGTCGAAATCAAAGGCTTAACCGAGAGAATACGTTATTTGGCTGTCCAGGGTTCTGATCTTGGTTCAGCATATGGAAGGTGGAAGACCAATATTGACCCACTGACAACGCCGAGAACTGGGTTATTATTACCCCATGAACACGGCTTGGGACATTAAAGTATGTGGGAGTATCTCAAATTTGCAGAATTTTATAAAACATTGGTAACAGATGTATTTTAACTCTCTAGGCTCCATGTGCCAACAGTGTTAATCAGAAATTTATCGTTTGGCTGCAGTTCCCACACGAACTCAAGGCAAGAAAAGTTATTTTTGGTAATTTCTGCAACATTCTGTAAATTTAGGGCTAAATCAACCAAATGATCATAAAAACACCTTAATTATGCCCCTAAGAACAAATTCTCAGAAAATCAGAATTTATCCACAGGCAGAAATGGGGGGGGGGGGGCTAGAGGGTGAACTATTCGCCAATTTATTTGGTATGTATTGAAAAAGCATAATCAAAGACATAATTTTGAAAACAACGACAACATCATCAACGTCAACAGCAACAACAACAACAACAACAAAGGCCATCTCTCCCTCCCAAAACATAGATTTTAAAATTCTTTTTCAATGACGTTTTTGCCAAATTTGGCTCTTGAAAGATTTACTCCATTGTATTTTGTAAAAAACAAAACAAAACAATAAACAGTAGCCTGAAAGGCTTTCTGTAGTGTCTTGCGCAAATTTTAAAGCCCTCTTGCCCAAAAAGTACACAAACGGCAAAACCTTTGGACTGAAACAGAATCAAGAAAAGAATAATGTAATTTTCTGTCAAACGACAGACTTTTTACATTGGGCTATTGATATGGAACTTTACCGACAAAATAGCTAGAAAAAGAAACATTCAAGTTTGGGCGATAATGTATTTGTCTTGTTTATCTCCAAATTCCACATTAACAATTGATGTTGTTTGTTTCAGTTCTAAGTGCATTTCCATCTGTGCCAATCAACGGGAGAAAACACAATCCTCTGGGATCTGAAATTTAATCTCTTAAAAACAACAACAACAACAACAACAACAAAACTATATAAATATAACATAGCTCAAAAGTTTCCCAACATTTAATGCCAACATGGAACAACAATGCGCTTTGGCTGTTGTTGTACGTATGTAGGTACCCCAAGCATTTTGAGCTAGGGACGCGTACATAATACGTACTATCCCTAACCCCATCCTTATCCTCAACCCTAAATCTTATCGAATCCCTAACCATGCCCTTTACCCTTTCAACCAAAAAAACAGGAAGAAAACAAAATGAAAATCTGAAAGAACAATTAATCATAATTTATTAAGGCTGTTGTTACTGAGCATTTCGGGAGAAGCTCTCTAGCCCTGGAGTCACAAAAGGCTTTAAAATACGTACCCATAGCTCAAACAACAACAACAACAACTTGGGGTGGGGGGGGGGGTGGGCGTACGTACTTGTAACAACAACCATGCACTTTAGTTAACCAAAGTTTCTCTTCCAAAGCACAAACTCAACTGCATGGCAATGGGCACCTCCAATGGGACTTGTCTAAACAAAACAGTTGAAATTGGGTTTTCTTTCATTTAACGTCACATAACTTGTGCTCCTACGGAATGTTGAATTTCATATCGTTTTCCGTAGGACGTTCCAAAGCCACATGTTTCGTGGTCATAAGAAATTTCAATTCCGCTTTTTAGGTTAAAGGTAGTCTTTGCGAGGGCCCATGTTTAGCCGGCGTGGGGATGTCATGACATCACGATTCTTGCGTGACCTAAGTGAAACAAACCACTAACCGTGCATCGGCAGTTTCTCCAGAAATTCCGATATGCTTAGCTCTTGTTTACTCTATCTCCATTGTCCGGAAAAAAGCACATCAAAACTGGAGATCTTCCAGTATGTAGAAGAGGTATAACAAATGTACACGTTGGCACTTGTTTAGAATGCGTTGTCGTACTTATAAAGCTGTTATTCTAACTCCTTGTCATAATATTATAGCCGCAAACGTTTAATATCGATTTCTCAGTTGTGCAAAAAGTGGAGTTGGAACAAATAAGGTCGCAAATTGGCGGCTGTAGCTAGACTCAAACTCCACACAGCAATGTTAAGTGTCTTTTATGCCTGCACAATCTCCGGGCTATTCTGCCGCGTTATGAATTACAGCTGCTATTGGGGGACCGTGTATTATACATAGTAAGCTGTGAATTAACAGAGCATACAGCTGGGTATTTTCTCTATTCGGCTTTGTAATTAGTTTACGGTCCCTAACTACAGCTAAAAACTATGAAAAAAGACCGTATGCACCAAAGGCAAATTTTTACAGGGGACACACACAAAAAAAGAAAAACCCCAAAAAACTTTCGCTTTGTGGCCCATTTTATTCTGTGTTCAATTAGTCTCCCCATGAAAGAAAGATAGAGCATTATTTCATTATAGAAAATACCGCCAAAAAATTTAATTCGATCTAGATTGGCCAAACGGTCCATTTCGTAGTACCGTAGGAGTCTGATCCACAGCGCATCCTCCAAAGTGCGGTCAGTTCCAGGAAATCAAAACCTTCCGTTCCCGAAGGTCGGACATGACAACGGTAACTTACCAAAAAAAAAAAAATTCTAGTGAAACTTCACACTTTTAATGTCAGGAAATATCAGGAAAGACATTTCACACTTACAAAGAAAAACCAACAGCAAAAATATCATTTTTGGCGACCTAGGAATAATCCAGAAAATGTGCAAGTAATTAAGCTCTCAGGTCTCGAGAGGGTTTGGGGCAACATGTTACGAATGGGATGCCTTCACTGGACCAAATTCGCGATGCCTGCTGAATCTGTAGCTGAAATATTGGAATATTATCATTGTTTTTACATTCTGCTCTGCTTAATATGATTTGAGGTCTTTATCTTAGGAGGTTCGCTGCCCTTGGCATTTACACCTCACTTTACTTGTTTTATTATTTCTTGTTCTGGCGGGGGGGGGGGGGGGATGATATGGATAAATTTTAATCTATTAATTTCAATTTTGCCCGGGCAGCGACCTTTCGGCCTGCTCTTTACGATTTCCAACTGCCAAGGTATCTTTAACGTGCGCAGCGTGCACACGGGCCCTCCGAATTTTTTCGTCCTTATCCGAGAAGACTAGGTACTCGATCCTACCCCCCAATAGGACCAGGGACTTGAAAATATGAGAAAAATCCAATTTCCAAGAACTACTCGATCCTACCCCCCAATAGGACCAGGGACTTGAAAATATGAGAAAAATCCACTTTCCAACATGCCTGCACTGCCCGGGTTTAGAACCCGGGACCCTTGGCATGAGAGGCGAGCACCTTGCCTCTGGACCACCTTGCTCTGCTTAATATGTAAACTCCATTTTTTTTATACCGCTAACCCACTGAATTCTCCGTTCCTGCGAATGGGTTTCATACTATTTTAATAAAGATATAACAAGAGTAATATTCACATTGTTATTACTATACTTTATCAAACTGCTTTGCACAAACAGCATTAAGTATAAATACCACACTGTCACAGAAATGAAACCGCGCTTTTCGTCTAATGCGAATTACAACATGTATCGGTACTAAACGTGAATAAACCATTGCGCAATTGCTTTCCCGTGACTACTGGACTGAACATTCTGTCATGTGAATATGCCCTATTACATCCACAACAGCTTGCTCAAGGGTCTGTTTGTTCCAGTCCTTTTTATTTTGTTTGTTGTCGGGCGAAAGATCCGCAGATCGTGGGAGATTTGTCATATATAACGATCTCCTTTTCGGTGGCAATTTCACTATTCTGGGACGCAAATCTGACACGCGCTTCATTGTGTAGCACACTATCTAGCTTGACATCTGTCATATGTGGTGCTGTTCTATGTTAGACATCGTGATTTGTCTGCTTAATTCCGCCAGCGAACAAAAACATCAGTCAATTGAATGGTTGCTGCGCTTCTTCATGTCTGGCTCACGGGTACAACAAATCTCTCTGGAAGCCAATGTTGACTGTAATCGCCCAAAATATTCAGTGCTAAGCTGTGATTTCCATTAAGTCATTGATCCTCGAGGCTGAAACCTGATGCCATACCTGGCAAATTTGTTCCAGGTAATGTGAAATATTTAATGTTGGAAAAGTGGCAACATTTCTGAATACAATCATAATAAGGGTCAAAGAACGGCCTCACGATCCAGTAGTACATTCGTGCTTAGCTCTTTAATTTAGGAGGTTCTCTGCCCTTGGTATTTACATCTCACTTTTCTTGTCTTCATTTTTCTTGTACTTGTTTCTGTGTGTTTTTGTGCTAGGGATGAGTTGCTTTTTTTTCTTTTAGAATTTTGCCCCGACAGCGGCCTTGTTTAGCCTGCTCTTCTCGACTTTCAACCGCCAACGTATCTTTAATGTACGTAACGTGCACACGGGCCCTCCCAGCTGTTCCTCCTTATTCAAGAAGACTAGGTGCTGGACGCGACCTACCATAGGATCAAGAACAGGAATCCTCCTCCCCCCCCCCACCCCCCAAAAAATTCAACACGCCTGCACCGTACCGACCGGGGATCGAACCCGGTATCCCCTGCATGAGAGGCCTTGCCTCTAGACTAAAGTGTCCCCCTTAGGCCAACTTGTCCAGTAGTTCATTCTGGTTTTGGGCTGTTTGAAATAATGTAGAGAGTTTGACCTCGCCGCCAGTCTTCATGTCTTGCGACAAACATTTTAGATCGTTGTTACCTGTGCGTACGTACCCCAAGTATTTTGCACTAGGGGTACGTATTTTAAAGCCTTTTTGTGAGGTAGAGAGCTCCTCCCAAATTACCCTTAACAACAACCTTAATAAATTATTCTCTTAGATTTTTTTGTTGTTTTCCTCCTGTTTTTTGGTTGAAAGGGCAAAGGGCAGGGTTAGGGATTCGATAAGATTTAGAGTTGAGGATAAGGACAGGATTAGGAGACCGTACATTTGGGGACCGTACGTGCCAGTAACAGCAGGCAACGTTTTAAGACGCTTTCCGAAGAAATATGAAAATGGTGCGAGGGTAATCCACTCTAACGACCACGGATGCTCAAATCTGAGCAGTAAGATGTACTTGAATGGATCCTTGACAAAAGAACTCAAATGTTTAACCATGTCAATGTACATCATTCTGATTGTACACTGGCGTTAGTACATGGGAGATGCTAAAGGTTGAGAATGCATTATAGATACATAGAACCCCACTAAAGCGGGAGGGGGAAGGGGTATTATACTAAGCTCGGAACGTCACAGCCAGTTGCTGCCAGCAAAATCTCCGCCCAAGTAAGGGTGGTATCATACTAAGCCCGGTCAGACAACAGCAAAATGTGTATCAAAGAAATAATGGCAGAAGCTGACCATATCTGACCCGGCTTAGTATGATAGGGTCTTCCCGGACTGACTGAGAAAGTCTAGAAAATTATGGCGTGCACTTCGTGCCTGCCAGCAGCTGACTGTATCGTTCCGGCTTTAGTATGATACATCCCTAACAACTAACAATAGGGAGACACAGTCTGATGGACGGAAACGGCGGCAAACGCATGAGCAAATAGAATAAAACGTTCATCTTCAGAATGGAATTGTTCAAGGGTGTCTGAGGGAAGAATTCGTTGCCGCCAGCATTATTGAGCAATCTTAGAGAGTGGCGACATCAGTACAAATGAAACAAATTTATCTTTCCAATGGTGAGTTCGAAGAGATGGAGGGGGGGGGGGGGCTCCACGGGAATCTATGCTTTCATTCACATCAGCAAGGACGTGATGGGAGGCTGTTAAGAAGAGGGTGTGGTGGGGGAAATGAAAGCTCTGTCGTAAGCAGCATTTAGGCTGGAAGAGACAGGAACTGTATTGGGCAAGGAGTAACAACGGCGTACAGAGCAGGAAAATGACAAGTGTCTTCAGAGTGCAGAAACCGAGAAAAACATTTGTTGTGAATTGATATTTCATGGGGCCAACGAATAGGTACGTTTTGTAAGTGTATGTCATCCAGAAAGTGTCTAGTAACATATTAATATCTTGGCCAGTCAAAAATTGGCAAAAAAAAAAAAGTTGGTTGTAGCAAAGCCTCGCGTAAGAAATAATATCCAAACGGTACTATGAAACGCAAACTAAAAGGGAAGACAGAAAATGTCGATATTTCAGCAAAAGCCTTCTTCAAGGAAAAAAAAAGAAGAAAAAACAATAACGGAAAAGTGAACAGATAAAACAATCAAACAATAAAAATATGGAATATGAAATAATTATATGGAATCTAAATAGACTATTAAATGAACGAGTCTACTCAGCTGCGAATTCTTGCTTGTATTGCACAATTTTCTGTGGTTTTTATAATATTTCGTTAATATCTTGACAAGTCACCAGAAAAGGATAATATCAATAACATGTACAGCATGGGCTTATTTTTTTACTCTCCAAGTGTAACCGCGGTAGAGAAAGAGGTACACATCAACATTTCCTATAGTCAGCATGAATTATATTGTGACATCTCGATCAACTCCATTCTGTTTAGCTGACTCTAAGTCAAAGTTTGAGCTGGAATCTGAGTATAATTTGAGCTTAATGACATGTCGGCACAATAATGATCACTTTGGGCTTTTCACATTTTTTTCCTTAATGTGGGTTGATATTTCAGAACTTGATCTATTAAAATTTGACAAATGAAAATTTGATTGGAAGGACTCATGTAAAATATATTCTTACTGTACAGTTTTGATAAAAGTTCGACAAATGCAAATATATTAAAGTATTTTAAATTAACTTGAAGATTTCAGCTTCTCTAGGACAAGATACGTCGTGGGTCCGCGTCAGAAAATAACTGTTTCGCAGATCAGTAGGCATAGTGCCTGGTTCGGATATACGTGAAATCCATAAATTCAGTCAAAAGCCTGCGCCTTATACTGACAGTCCAAGTGTCAGGGTCTAGTCGTAGCAGTCAAGAAATTCTTATAAAATGACTGAAAACAAAATGCTATTACGTTAATAATGGCAACTTGTGGTTATTTGACCAAAAAATGTATCCATGGTTTTTTACTTCGACCTTCAGCTTTGTCTATCCGAAATTTAACCAGGAAAAAATTCATCTAGAAAATTCTATACCCTCGTGTTTTCTGTGGTAATACACCATCGAACACTTCCCGGATTTTCATTACCCAGCTAAATCTGGATGAACAGGCATCAATTCTCTGGGGTAACGTGTAATTTTTGGTCCGTCCTAGTTCTTAAGCTACATAAACCCTTTCTGACAACCAGCCGTAATGAATACACTGGACACAGGCAAAATGGCGACAGCATAATAAGGCCAGACATTGATTGCTGTCCACCTAGTTAACAGGAGATGCAGGGCGTGTTTGTATGTATGTTTCGGGGTGATACATATTTCATATCATCTTTTTAAAATATTATCTTTATTATTTGTCCATTCTCATTGGGTCCTGACTTGCATTAAAAGAAAAAAAAATTGCATCCATCCATCCACTCATCCATCCGGCCATCAGTCCACCCATCCGTACGTCCGTCCACCCCATCCATTCGTTCACCTGGCGAAATGAAGTATAATACAATATCCATTCACCATTTGTATAGATTGATTTCATTTTGGACTTCAGCTCATTATCTCCCAGATGTAATACACCAGACAAGATCTCGCTTGAACAGAGGGCAGTTTAAATGTTGTAGCTGGAACTTTCCCTCTGCCTAAATGTCTGTGCTTCCATAGATGACATTAGAGCATATGAAACTGCAGCGACCAGACATTTTACAGAGACAAGTTATTTGCTTTAGGCAAGAGGCGCACCGAGTCATGTCTGTTTTGCGTTAATTTTGACTCAGTGGGGGAGATCTCTCTTTCCGCAAGCTGATTTGAGAAATTTTGTCGCGGCCGAACAAAAGAGGCAGACTTGCTTCAGTCTCGTCAAACCCAGTTTAACTGCACAGTTCAGATCTCACGATTTAACTGAGACAAAACCCACCCGACTATGTGTGATACCACCCTAAGTAGATGTTTCAAATCTTAATTTCCAGGTTACATAGTGAACAGCAGGGCAGGTTACTACGTTTCTCTCTTCCCGGTATACGTTTCGCGTTAATGCGTATGTTTATACATCTTTTAATTGCACAAGCTTACGGTGTCCCTTGCATTGGACAGTAGAATAACCATTCTACTTTTTGGGTGTACTCCATGCATTGTTCATGGAGACGGCTGCCTCATTATGCAAGAGAAATGCGTTTCCTATGCCAAATAGTGTGCTATTGCCAAGTTGCTGTCCAGTGGGAAATTCTCATCTAGTATCCAATCATTGTGCCGTGCCAAATGTAACAGTTCTTGTTCAACTATTGGTTAGAAAATCCTTCGCCGAACACCCGGTGCTTGCACCGCAGTTACGCCGAGAATGGATTACAGCCTAATGATTAGCCAGAAAGACCAAAACTATCTTTTCATGGATAGGGTAACAGCATTTCCGTAAACATTTCACTGCCTGGCAGATTTTTGACGTTTCTATTGCCGTTTCCCTTTCCGTACAAATGAAAAGCCAGCTTTATACAGCAGTAAAGGCTAACTAAGCCACGAGAAGGAACTTAAGGCAAACAGTATTAAAGGGGTTAAGAACCAAGAAAGTTAAACATAATTAGGAACAGAGAAATATAGTTAACACAAAGGCTATTGAGGGCACCGTTATCCTCGATTGGCTAGAGTGGATCGGCCTGGGAGTGGGGTGGGTGGTGGCTGAGTAAATTCTATTCCTATATAACAAGGTATACATCGTGTCTCGTTTGTCTGCCTTGTCTTGTGCATGCATTCATACATTTGTGCCGCTGTCTGTTTTCATAATGTTCTCTGTGAAACCACAGGAGACCTCCCCTTCTCCCCCCCCCCCCCCAGCTTAACCTTTTAAATAACAGCATTGTATAATCGCGAATTGCCATTTCGCGTCTTGAGGTCTCATTTGTACACTTCGAGAAATTCGACTTAGCGTCAGTTGTGTCAGATAAATGCCTAAGTCGTGCAGTTTATTATTATAATTGCCTGAGTCACTTTTCCAGGACAAGTTCGGGTTTCAAGCAAAATCATCCTGGGACCTTAACAGATAATGTAATTTAGACTCCCCATCACAACCCGCAATCAAAATTGCTTGGCACATAAAAGTAATACAAACTTTTTTCCTCATTTTCAATAAAAACAACAAAAAACCAACTCTCGAAGCTCCTCAGTTTGGCATAGACATCTACTTTATATTTGACATAGACATTTATTTAATACAACTGACATTATATAAAAATAACAGTGAAAACGAACATTTAGGCCAGGCACATAATGAGCAATTCTCTTGGCTGGTCAGTCCCTGAAACATTTTAGTTATCGGAATAGAACAAACTGTCCTCCTCTTCGAAGAACATGAGGGACTTTTTTTTTTTTTTAAATCTGTAATGCGAAAAGAAATATTTTAATTACCGATAACTAAATAGTTTCTCGGACTGGGTAGCTACAGCAATTAGTGTGCATCTGGTCTTATTTATAACTCTCCGACCGTGAGACGGAAATGGTCAATGACCCGGCTCTCAAAAAGAAAAAAAACATGTTTTTTAAAATTGTTTTGGTGTAAATGGTGGAACAGTTTTGGAAGTAGCTCACGGGATACACGGATAGTCCGCCCTGAGTCGAGGCAGCAAGCGCAACGTGGTTAGAATTCATTCAGTCTGCAGTTTAACATCACAACCACAACATCGGTATGAGAAAAGGAAAGTTTTTTGCACTTGATCCAAAGTATTTGAACTTGTCACAGTTTGAGAAGTTGATGCCTGCCGAAGGTGAAGCTCTCAAAGCTCTCCTACAATGTAAGTTCAAGCATGAATGTGTTTTTCTGGTCTTGATTTCAAAATTGTTAATGTTTACTGCATTTTGGTACATCTATCGCGGTTCGTGAGATACAGTGGGAGATGATCTCCCAGAGAGCGGCGCACGAGTTTTAGGGTATGGGTACAGTAATCATCTACAAAAAAGTTGTAAAATGCTGGCTACTATGTGAAATCTGGGGAATACTGAAATTTTGGGAAAGAGTTCCTAAGTCTCGACCACTGAAGTCTTACAGTTCTCAATATTTCCATTTTGTTTTCTTGTTGAAAGGGTGTCAGGGGTGGGGTTAGGAACGGGTTTGGCACAGGTTTAGGGTTGATCCTGGACTGGCTGGTTGGCGCTTACGGAATTCTTTCCAAATTTTCTTTCTTTTATTTAGAGTATGAGACGTATTCGGGAGTCTTTCCTTAAGAACAAAACTTGCATAGTTGTCAGAAATTAGTGTCAGAACCCCCTCGATCTCCGGTCACCCCTTTGTTTCCTTGTTAGTATTGTGTCCTTACTGATTTACTTCATTTAAAATTTAGATAGCACATTTTGTTTTCCTTGGATTACATATTTTGTCCGTTATTTAAAGCCACGGAACAAAAGGGAAGCTGAATGAAACACAAACTGTATTGGGAACGACACTCACATACATCTATAAAACTAGATAATTTTGCCACTGGCTCAGACTATAAAAACCTGTCCCATGAGACTGCTGTATATGACGTACACCTCGGAGGGAAACTTAAGGGGTAAGCCAGATCAAGGCTGGTGTGGGAGCCAAACTGGTGGCTCGTCCCTTATTATGCATCACGCTAAAACACTACTCATTGCCCATAGCGCCGCAGTGTAGGAAGCGAGTAGTGTTTTAGTTTGATGCCTAATTAGGCGGCGAGCCATCAATATGGAGCCTACGCCAGCCTTGGCCTGGCTCACCCTTTAATCACGGACTAACAATCCCTGGCGTATTTGTTTGGCCATGCTTAATTCCCCGAGTCTATGTATTTTGAGTTAAAATACTCTAATATGGCATGGATTTTCAAGATAATTCAGCTGGCAATCTCACGGTAATATTGTGTCCGTATCTACAAAGAGTCCTGAGAATTGGATGTTCAGGAAGGTGTAACTGCCCAGGTGAAGGTCCAGCCGCTACTGCAGATCACGACCCATGTCAGCTGTTGATAATATATGAACCAGCATAGAACTCAAAGCCCTGTTTGAAACGGGTGAGAAAACATCTGGGTATGATCAGACCGGGACCAACAGCGCTGGAACATCAGGTAGGTTTGTACACATTTGACTTGCATTCCCCATGACTTAGTTTGGCCTTGCATATTTCATGAATCCTACGAGTTCAGTACTTTTAAAATTCCTAGTGGAAAATGGCCCACCTCCATAGTGTAGAATGTAAGCTCTGAAATAGTGCAGGAAGCTAGTGATAATGATTCCCTTGAACATCTTCAGACTCTTTTTATCCACCCCAAACCTACGACACTGCACACAAATTTGATGCATGTCCTTAGTCTCTGTCAACTGAAGCGTCTTCTGGAAAAGCAAATAATTACTGAGATACTAACACGCTGTTGTCCCTAGCAATGTCTAGTTTCAGCATGCAAATCCAAAAAGTCCACGAGACAACCTTCCAGATCACTCATGAACCTTTCAACACAAATAAAAGCTTGAGAATATCCGGAATTGATTGTCCTTCATTTTTATTGGTTTGTTGATAGGCTTTCCGGAATTTGGTTTCAAATGGTAAAATTGGAAGGTTTACTGAATCCAATCTCTAGAAAACACACCAGAGCCGCTCTTAATTATGCAAGAGTGAGAAAAGCTGCTGAAATGATCAAATTTGAAGGAAATAGAAGACTTAACTCCATCCCCTATCCCAAATCCATTATTAACCCTGTCCCCAACCCTCAATCCTGTCCGCAAACGAACCTCTCTACTCAAGGTAATGTGACATGGAAAGCCAACGCCCAACTTGTTGGCAGTTTGTGGTTTCATCTTTGGAAAAAGAAGACAATCTACTTAAATAGTGCCAGGAACAGGGACAGATAGGCAGGACTATAAACCTGTGGCAGAGGAAGCCCTAACGAGTCGTGGCACATCCCCTCCCGCCCCTCCTTGAAAAACTTGAATAATTCCCCGCTTCTCCCCACTCATGATGGGTTACTAAGCTTATGCAAGCTGATAGATTCTCGCTCCTTCTTTCCCTGGACCATCTGAAACAATGGAGCAAATTCAGACTGAAAATCAAAACCACAACCGCAGCCAATTGAGATAAGACAGACAGGGGCAAGAAAAGCTAAAGGTATCGGGTGTTATGTTGAGCTGTCTATCATGACGTTTATTGGCATGAGATTTAATGAGATGTCTTGGTTTTCAGAACTAGACTCGGGTTTTGTCAAGTATTCCTGGGCGCGGAATTACATTTGTCAGGTCCTTGCCTATTTGTCCACAACCACTATTGTGTATAGTTTGATCGTCCGTCTCTTGTACTGACATCGACGATTTTGGTGGTTCTGAGTTATGACTCCCTTGTCACTGCTCGTGGTGAAATTTACATTCTGACGGTGACGTTTCGATATCTTGCAGTTTTGATGTAACAGAAGCGTCTTTGCTACATCCAATTGCCAAGAATAAGAAGTGGCGGACGGGGGTGGCGTTGATTTTAGAGTTTGGGTTTGTCGGCGTGTCAGCTCGACGAGGGCAGTTCAGCGACGAGAAGTCTTATGATTGGGACTTGAACGATGCGATGTAGCACACCAAAGGAAGGTGTCTATAAAAATGGAAAAATGTGTACACAGAATTGGACATGCCTCAAACGAAAATTGGGCAGAGTGAATGTTGAAATCAATGTTCAAAATTTCTTATAATCGACCGAAGGGGTTGGGGCACAGGATCACCTTCAGACTTTGTTACTTGGGACGTCAAGATCCAATGACCACATTATGATAAAATTGTGTGTTATTTTCTCTGGGTCATCGTGCAATTCAACACACCTGTCATGGGCCACGGTGTGCTATGCTGGCTGTTTATCTGCACAATATAGCCAACAATCCGGACTTTGCGCGGCTGATCAATCAATCGGTCGCCGAAGTTTGAGAGAAGTTGTGCAGGCAATGTGAGAAATGGACAATATCAGGATATCAAAATGTTCTGCCAGCATCTTCCTACCCGAACTAAATTCAGGGTATTGATCAATGCACAACCACCTTACACTCTACATCTGGGCTTTGCTCGGTTGTCGGGGTGAAGGGAACGTTGTGCAGTAATAATGTACCAGTTACAAGTACCGGGATCGTCCCACTCACAGATGGTCAGCTTAATCCAAAACGCACAAAGGTCCACGTTCCACACAGTGTTTCTGGTCAGTTACAAAACACACCACCATGGAGACTCCCCAGGGAAATTGATACATAATGCCCAATTGTAATAATGTAGGCCTACATGTAACGTATTTTCACGCATTTTAAAAGCACACAAGTAGAGTCTTCGTATTGCTGGGCTATCCTCTCGGCGGTCGAAGTTCTGGAAAAAGTGCTATATATGGCGTCTCTAAAGCCAAGTGATACATGTAGCTGAACTGTTATAGTGTATCAGTTACGTGTATATTCCCACTCAGTCAGATTAAAAGCACACAAGTACAGGCTTCGTATTGCTGGGCTTTCCTCTCGGTGGTCGAAGCTCTGGAATAATGGGCTGCATGCAGCGTCTCTAAAGCAAATTGTTACACGTTGAACAAAACAATGCACGCTGTGGGCGTGACGTTTCCCGCTGACCTCAACAAACCATACAATGTGAGGCAGCTGGCTTTGCGCAGCAGTCTCAATAGGCAATTTAATAATTATCCGAGACACAAGACACCGAGACGAATCACTCCGTCATATTCCGTCGGTCGTCTTGCGGGCGTATCATCAATTCACACCATACCTCTTCATAATTGAACGAAAAAGAGTAGTACGCATTGTATTTATATGCGCGCAATTTGTGGAGTGGGAGAAGGAAAGGTTCGTTTCGATTTTGTTTCGGGTAATATCTTGTGGTGGGCAATACCCGCATTTCAGGAAACGATAATTCCAAGGCGAACAATACTCGACAGTGTTAACTCCAGATCTGGAAAACTGGGACACTTCGATGAATCTCATGCAACGTACAACGTGTTATACATATCCCATTATAATATCCCGCATCTTTCGGCTTTCTGGTCTCTCTCTTCGTCTTATCTCAATTGTCGATGTGTGTGGTCTTCGTTTTCAGCCTCAATGATTGTTTTCCCATTGTTTCAGGTCCTCAGTGGGAGGGTGAGGGTTTGTGAGCATGTACAAGTTCAAGAACTCGCGATGGTGGATGAGAAAGAGCTTGTGCAAATTTTTCGGTGATAGTGGGGGGGGGGGGGGATTTGAAAGTTTTCTATTTAGAATAGAATGTTTTTTTTATCTGTTTTGGTAATCCAGTGCAGTCATGTGACTTCAGCCAATGTGACAGACAAGCCTGAACATGACCACTTCGCCCAATGCTCCCTAAACACACCATGTCGCCAGTTTTATCGGTGCTTGTAAAAACAAAAAATTACACGGCAAGTGTTGACACAATTAAGTACCTACTGCCTATACGATGTGTCCTAATCATATCAACTTCACTCTACTAAGTTTTTACGAACATGGATGATCGGGTTCTGAAGTGAGAGTAATAATTTGAGATTTGCCCGAAGTTCAGAGTTTGCGTGAAAGAAAAAAACAAAGATCTCCAGATCATAATGTTTGTCATAAAAAAAAAACTTCACACGCTGAACAAACGTAAACACCACAGGTGGCGAGTCGCAGCAGGGAGGAAAACCTACAGGATTTAACAGTGCGAAAAAAAAAGTATTTTTATTTGAAGCTCTACCGCCATTTTCCCCGTGCCTTTTCACTTCCTAAAGATACGGACTCACCCCCCTTCTATGAAAACCTGGAAATGCTTGAGTCTGATCCACAGCCCTTTTGAGGGCTAAGCATAGATATATACACTATTGGACGGGGCTAAGAAAGCAAGGACGAGTAGAAAAACATCAATTTATTGTTGAAACGCGTAAAAAAAACAGAGTGAGGTGTAAATGCCAAGGGCAGCGATCCTCCTTAAAGACCTACAACTGAGTCTGATCCACAGAACAGAGAAATACCAGAAGCGCAAGAACCCACTTTTCGCGACTACAGGAAGTATGCGCACCGCCATTTTTAATGAAATGAAATGAAATTCACTTGACTTGATCGGCGGCAAACAATACCCGTTTGTACATTTCCACGGTGAGTAAGAACTTACAAACTGTTCTAGTTTCAATCCACCCGAAAATATGAACAAACCACAGTAAACAGATATACAGTCTTTCATAAAGATGGCCTCTTTCAATTCTTATTACCAGTGTGACCTAGTTTTGCGATTTGATGGAAGTGAGATCTCTGTCTAAATACATAGTCGCTGATGTTACATTAAACATCGTTGCGCGCGTGCCTAGTTACGAACAATTGATCTCACCCAAAATGGCGCACGGTAGTCAAAATTGTTGGTGTATTCCCGATTTGCGTCGCTTTTGGTGGTGTCTTCTGTGGTCTGATCTAACACCAAAGAAACGGGAATTTCCAATCTGCTTCTGTGCTCAGATTTCACAAGTAGAACAAAGAATTTTAAATATAACCATACTTGCCTTCAACTGGGAAAGGAAATTAACAGGAAATGAAACCTTGGCCAGTCAGCACGTAGTGTGTATCCTACAAAATGTCCAGCAACAAAACTGACCATGGAAAACCAAGAAATCACATTTCCTTTTGTTTAGACCACAACACTAATCCAGTCCACACCCGGTGCTGAATACAAATGCATACAAGTTCTCCTAGCACACAGACCATTGATCCCCAGTAGACCAAGGCATATCACGACCTTATTTCTTGTTTGTTGTATCTCCATTTTCTGCAAAACTGGAGATCCTTTAGTATGCTGAGGGTATGTAGCAAATGCACACTTTGACACTTGTTTAAATGTGTGCTCTTATCAAACTGTTTCACAGTTCCGCTTTATTTTACCTCGTTATCACACAATGCCAAAGCCGAAAGCGTTGAACGTCGAATTTCTCAGTTGTGGAAAAGATTGACTTCGAACAAACAAGAACTTAAGTCGTGATGTTTGTAACCGCCTGACCTTCATCTACATTTTACCGAGATTGCCTCAAAATATTTGTCATTGTCTATAGAACGCAAATGGTGACCTGTAAGCAAGCTTAAACGAGGTATCTCAAGCTGATAGCTGACACCGAGGTTATCACTGAAGGGTCTTTCAGCTCTGTCTGGCTAAAGGTTTTTAAAAAATAGTGTCTGATCTATTATATTATTATATAAACATGGGAAGTATTTGACAAGCGTTTAGCTCCCCTTTCAAGAGTGTTCCACTTGGTGCATGCATTTCTCCCTACCAGAAATAAGCTGTATAGTTTTGAAAAAAAGGCTCACGGCATCGGTAAATAAGAATACGCAACGGCAAAAAATATGGGCGTATCTGCCTCACCGCCTGTTCACACCGGACATCCGTGTCCGCCCGTGTCTGGTAATCAACATAGACAGAAGTATTCTTGCTGCTGCAGTAAAACTGAAATGGCGGATGGACCTTGAAGTTGACGGTCGGACTTGCACGAAGGTTCAGGGTAAAAACACTTGCAAGCGATATATAGTTTAATTTTTTTTTATTTTGTGCTTTTGTCGGGAGGATAAAATTTTCTTAAATCAAAGGAACGAACACGCTCTGATGTGATCTGGCAGTTAACAGTGCCAAGCCCAGGCCAATTTCTTTGTTGTTGAATACAAATCGCGACCCTGTTCTTGTTTGTTCTATATCCATCTTCTGAAAAACTGGAGATCTTCTGGTAGGTAGAAGTATAACAAATGCAAACTTTGTCACTTGTTTAAAATGCGTTGTGGCATGTATCAAGCTGTTTTCACAGTCCTGAGTTGTATTGTAACTCGTCATCATAATACTAAAACCGCTACCGTTAAACATCGAATTTCTCAATTGTGCAAAAACTGGATTTGCAACGTGCAAGAAATGTCGCGAAGTGTCCACATAATTTGCAATGTTATTTCTGAAACACCTTGGTGTGACAAAGCAAAAAACACGATAACTATCACGTGATCAGTTGTAACCTGTAATTGGAAGACCAATGATCGCAGACCTAGATACAGCCAGAAAACGACCGTGTTGATCTCAGCCTTCCACTTTCATGTCACTGATCACAGAACGCAAACACACACACACACACACACGCACACACACTCAAGCTCGCAAAACAAATTGTTTCCATAATAATTACCCAGGACTTCGACCTTCCCCTCCCCCAACACTGCCAGGAATGCATGATTAACCGCACCCAAAGGGTTTTCCCCACAGCTCTTTAGGGTCAAACGTGGCTCTGGGAACATAAAGCTTCCTTTGAAGGTATGGTAATCTGGACAAAGTTCCTCTGTTTTCTTCATCACGAGAGGGAACCTGGGATTTGTCTCGTAATTAGGTCCATGCGGATGGCAAACATGGTGGTACTTGATAGAGACAATGTCAGGCATGGGGTCAGAATTCACTCAAGGACAACCTTTTATAATTAGTATGGTAAATGTCAGACCCGAAAAGCCTGAGGATGCAGAGGGCCTGGTAAGCTCACATTATAGTAAATTTCTAAATGACAAGTTATTTGGATGTTTCAATGTTTAAAGAAAAAAAATTGGAGAGGGGGAAACAAAAGGGGGGGGGGGTGAGTTAGTGTTTTATATAAATTACTAGCCGACCAGGGCCAGATAGATCTTGCAAATTCTTTTTATTTCATGACGAAGTTGCAAAATATGCAGATTTATGTACATCTGGGTCATAATTAAACGGTGACACTTGGATGCGACACTTGGATTCAAAGCAAAGACTAATATAATCTTTTTGTTACACCAAAATTCCTTGCAGAATACACAGGTGTGATTAAAGGTTGACTTTCGGCCAACTATGTATACAGAGTAGCGTGGGATGCAAGTTCCGGTCACACGTTTTGATTCATGTAGGAACACTTTCGTGTGTTCAGCTCAGTTGAAACCCAAAATCAACGAAAGAACTAAAAAGACAAGGAACTTCAAGACCTTTTAAAATAGGCCCATGTACACCGTAACGTCTTTCGGTGCGTAATATGCTATTTTGTAGAATTCAAGGCTCAGCAGTAAAAAAAGCCTTTCACGATTACATTGGAGGCTTTATACTTCCTTTATAATGCGATTTTGGTCGGTGTGTGTAAAATCATTTTCAGTCAACGTTGGGGGCCGGCCAAAATTGCAAGGCGGTCGCGGCTGCCGTAGATTGCCCATGTCTGGTTTTTAGATCATCCATGTCGATTCTCCCCAAATCACGACTGCATCTACAGTCCCGGTAAACGGTATCAGTTTTGGTTCATACAAAATGACCTTCGTGGTGAAAAGAATGAGAACATTAATATTAAACGTCATTGACTCACTGTTTTAACTGGATACAAAAGAAAAATTAGACCGGGGAAAAAACAACAAAAAACGATTGAATGATGATCACTGGAGGCGGCATGAGTTCTAATAACAATAAATGATTGTTGTTACGGGACCGTGGTATTTTAAAAAATACTAGACACAATAAGATTAGACACTTGCGTCTCGCTTCTTCGCGCTTCCAAAAAAAAAAAAATCGTGCACAGAGTTCGCGTGCCGATCGGGGGCGGGGCCCATGGCGCAATGCATGAAAAGAATTATGGATATCATGCTAAATTAACGATGCCGATTAGTTTCAGTGCTACTGAGACTAAAAAAAATTCCAAATCCAGTTTTCCTACAGCAGTTGGAAGTTAATTACAAAATAATTTCAATCACGGCCTGCGGCGATAGCTAAACAATGAACGAAATTCAGTATTTTCCCTATAGTGGCTTTGTGAAATACGATGGTTGTCGAGTGGGAAATTTTCATCGTCTGTCCAACCCACTGAGCTGTGTCAAATTTAGAAGTCCTTCAACTTCAGTATGTAGAGGAGGGTTAACAAATGCACACTTTGACACTTGTGTAAACTGTGTTGTGTTATCTACCAAGCTGTCTCACAGTTCCAAGTAACTGCTCCTGACCACAGCTTCCACTCCGCTGTTTTTACAGAAAATGACGTATGAAAAAAGGAAGCGCATATCCGTAGATGTTGTACGGACAGTGCATATCCGTACAACGCACACAATTCGATGACGTAGAACACACATTGGAATAATATATTACTGTCCTTGTTTTGCTACGTTCACGCTAAACCCGGCAAATTGCCGTCAGCCAGTTGCCGTCGGCAACTAGCCGCCACCAGTGTTCACGGTAGAGCCCGAAGTTGCTGTCGGGCGAATTGCTGCCACACTACTTTGTAAACAAAGATGGCGCTTTCCAGGCGGAAGAGACGCATATTGCTGTGGTGGATTTTACAAAAACAGATTATTGAAACGGAATTCTCGCAAATATGGTGTTCACCCAATTCACCGCAATCGCAGAGTGCATGGAGAATACCATCATTTCATTCCGCAAGTGATGAACGATACCCAGAAATGTGTAGAATACATACGGATGCGACCAGAGACTTTTCAAGATCTGCTTAACCAATGCCGTGAAGATTTGACAAAGCAGTCTACAAATTTTCAAATGCCTATTTCGCCAGCGGAGCGCTTGATTGTAACACTGAGGTAAGTATTTAACTGTAAATAACAGTTACATGAATGAGAGAAAGAAGAGGGGGGGAGGGTGGCGAGAGAGAGAGAGAGAAAGAGAGAGAGATAGAGAAAGAGAGAGAGAGAGAGAGAGAGAGAGAGAGAGAGAGAGAGAGAGAGAGGGAGGGAGGGAGGGAGGGGTGGGAGAGAAAGAGAGAGAGAGAAGAGTTATATGTCAATCCAATACATGCATGAACACACACACACACACACACACACGCGCGCACGTTCGCACACACACACAGAAAGAGAGAGACAGAAAGAGAGAGAGAGAGAGAGAGAGAGAGAAAGAGAGAGAGGGTGCGCAAAGAAATTAATTGATACGTACATGACAAATGTTATTTGTTTCCTTTAATTGCTCAATATTTGAAGATTACATTGAGTGGTATTTAGTCTAGCTGACTTGAAATGACTAGAATTGTTATCTAGACTGGAATTGACTAGAATTGTTATTCATTTTCATGAT
This sequence comes from Onchidella celtica, assembly GCA_963931925.1. Classification (NCBI taxonomy): domain Eukaryota; kingdom Metazoa; phylum Mollusca; class Gastropoda; order Systellommatophora; family Onchidiidae; genus Onchidella; species Onchidella celtica. Next base: position 24,609,355 of record OZ007576.1, on the reverse strand, counting down.
CCACTTTCTGCTACTGATTATCAGTTTGTCTTCATCCATTTTGCCGCGAATCTGTATAGTGCTTTCCCGCGAATCAAGTGCATTCACTCTGTCGGTATGGTGGGCAATTACTTCCCTTGGACCAGCCAGCCGTTTTTTTTGTGTCCACGAGGCAAAAACAAATTGCCGGCTGACGGCGGCTGACGGCTGCTGGCTGGCAGCGTGAACGTGCATCGCCGGCTTTCGTGGCGGGAAAGAAGAAAAGGGCTTTTGGTAAACATGTTGTACGGATATGCACTGTCCATATCCATACAACATGTTGTACGGATATACACTCCCATGAAAAAAACTCTTTGCCTCTATAGCGGTGAGGAGCGGAGCGTAACGGATGCTGTGGACAAATATACGGAGGCAAAAAGTGTTTTACGCCATTGTCCGTAGAAATAGCGGAGCGGAGCGGATGCTGTGGACAAGAGCAGTTATTCTGACTCCTTATCATAATACTAAGGCCCCAAACGTTAAATGCCAAGACTTCTCGTCGGTTCTGGAACATTCCTGAACATCTCAACAACGGCGTATGAGTAACTTATCGCTTGTGCCAAAAGTTGGCTCTCGGCCGTTTCCTCCCAGGGGATCATACCAGTAACACCACGTCTCAGGGACCCTATCCAGCACGAAAAAAATCCATGGCTTTCATACAAAACATGTTGCTAGGATGCTGAAATTGTGTCAGGGGCGTTGCTAGGCAACGCCACTGATAAAACATTGTGACACAGTTACCTCCTCCCATTGTGAAAAGGCCTGATAAGTGCCAGAACGCATTTTTAAACAAGTGTCAAAGTGTACATTTGTTCTACATTTTCTACATACTGAAAAATCTCCAGTTTTTCAGAAAATGGATATAGTACAGACATGAACTTTGGTCACGAATTCATTCAGTCAAAACTGACCTCCTGGGTAGAAATAATTCACCCTCAGGGTTGGTAACCTTTGGTCCAGAGTTGTCAGGCCAGCCATGCTGCGTGCCTTTTTTGTTGTTGTTTGTTTGTTTTTTTCCATTTGTCTGTAACAATTATGCTACGCTTATCTTCCCATAAAGCATGGGACGTTAAGTCCGGTTGCTTTGAATACTGTACGAATCAGCTACGCAAACACATGGCCAAACTGTTGACAGACAATATATTTATGATCTTCACACAGAACAAGAAAAAACGAAATACACAGTTATTAAATCCTGGGGAGGGGGAGGTGAGTTTTTTTTTCCCGTAATGTAACCATTACACATATCTGCCCAATAAAACATGTGTAGTTACGTCCTTTTGCTTTGTATTGCGTGCAGATCGGCTACATAAATTCACCACCAAACAGATATATAAACCTTCAAAGAGAAGATATATAATCACAACAACCATTCTTTTTCCCTTGTGGAGATGTGGGGGCGTCTCACTCACAACCATTTCATAAGTCAGGTTTTCGAGATTCCGTAAACAGGAAAAAATATCATGCAAAAGGAAGCAGGAAACACCGACTTGTTGCACGTAGTATTTATAAGAAAAAAAAGTTTACAGCTCATTTTCATAACACCAACTTGCAACTAAACAATAAAAAACAACAACGCGGTACATGTAATTATCTGACCTGATGAAGTGCCTAATTTCAATTCCTTTAATGTAAACATGTGCATTGTGTCAGTTATTTGCCATTGTCATAATATATCACATGAAAGCACTTCGGACCCATCCTTATCCCGGAAGTTACTTTCGTTTTCAAATCACAGAATAACTAGGAAGTAAAAGTTTAGCATTTCTAATATCGCCACTAGAAGAATTAGTTAACCGAAAATGGACTTATTTCCATTTGCTGAAAGAAGGTGTTGCATATTTATTACTACAAGCACAGTATCCGGTCTACCACCAGAAAGTTGAAAATGAAAAAGAATACAACAATGGGAATCCAAGTATTCAGTTCTTCATTAAAATGGTGAATCGAGGTGGCAATGTTTTCCACCCATTCAAACTGATGAAACTAAAAGTATCGAAATTCAATGGCTTTTTGCCTTCTCATATAAATATGCCCACGTAAACGGGCAAGTTAATTTGTATCTGTCAACAGCTTTCATATTTTTTTCAATGGGTGGTTTCGGAGCCTTTTCGCTAGAAACATTTATAGGTCCACTGTAATTATATAGATTATTGTCGTCATAGCTATTGTCATTATTATTATTATTAGTATTAGTCACAATAATAAATCACATGCACGCATTGCCATACACAATGTGATTATAATAATACACAGCGTTTATATATCGCTTTATCCCGTTGACAACCAGGCTCTACGCGCTTTACAACATTTATATCATGTAAATCACACACACCATACACAGACCTACTCAAGAAAACTAGACGGACACTCAAGAGTGTAAAAAGATAAATCTTCAGCTGATGTTTATAAATCATAAAATTCTCTCTCAAAGAAGAGGCAGAGAATTCCAAATCTGAGGCCCTTGAAAAGAAATGTCTTGGGGGACATCTTGGGAATTTTAAACTTTTTGTCAGCACATGTGTGGTAATCTTAAACAAGTAATTAATATGCGTAAATAGAATACTTTCAAAGTTATGTTTTGTTTGCAAGATCAAACCATCGCCCAACATATATTTTGGAGTATCGATAATTTTTTTTTTTTTTTGGGTGGTTTTGAGTTGTGACTATCAATGCCCCTGGTTAGATCTCTATTTTCAAGAAACGGTGGATCGACATTTTAATAATTTTGAAGTTATAAGCAGAAACGCCATTTCACACCGAGGAATAACAAAAATGGCCAAAACTCTGGAACACTCTTCTGTTAAATGACAAATTGTTGATACGCGAGATGGATGACGAAACAATTATACAACTTCTAGATGAAGAAACTTCTTTGCTGTCCAGATCCGAGACCTGACAAACACATGGTTTTCCTCAGTGCCGGGTTGAAGCATCGACTTTATGGGCTGTGTATTCCCAGGGACCTCCTTCAGCTGAGGGCCTCCAGAGATTAGGTGAAATTATAAATATCAAAATCTTATTTTAATTTTAATTGCAAGATATTCTCCGTACAACAAATAGTATTATTTTGAAGATAATGTTGGTATGTATTATGTACGAGATAATTAATGTGACATTATGTTGTAGAAAGTTGAATAAACTAATTTCAAGAATCCGAAATTAGTGTTTTCATTATTATTTCTGGGGTCCTCACACTACACAGTATCTGTAGCCCAAGGGCCTACAAAATCGTAATCTGGAAATGATTTTCCTTCAAGAACACCCACACGACACGCACTCGCACAAAATGGAATCTCATGTCTGTATAATCTTCTTTCGAATTCTCAGTGTCCACAGCAGATCACGTGTCCCCAAGTTTTGTCTCTCCTAGAAGATCGGGATCTCCAAGTCTCCTGTGAATTGCCTGGTGTGATCACATTGTGAATACGCGCTCAGCATAATCCTCAGTTCATATATTTATTTTTCTCACTCGTGTGAACACTTCCTTGCTGACTCAGCCGAACGAGACACCCACGTTTTAACCTCGAAAATCTCGGCATATTGATTCATTGCATGGTAGAACGCCATTAGTGAAATAGTTTGCCGAGGATGCAAAAAGGGAGGTGAGCTTTTTTTTCCCCCAGTTTCTTAAAAACTCCTTTTAATTGCATTCTTTAACATCACCCCGTTTTGTCATTTCTGGAAGTAAAATGCTTCAACTACCAAAATGGCAGAAAATCATGAAGAAATCTGTCTACAATCAGATACTTACACCCACATTTTGCTTGGCTATTATATTAAGACTCCATCAGATATCCATCAGCACACACGTCTTCTGAAAAAAATCACGACGAAATCTCGTCTATGCAAATAATTACACTGAAGGTTTAACATATTGCTTGGCTATAAGATCTCCCCCCCCCCGCCCTAAACACCCCCCCCCCCCCGGCCGCCAATATCCATAGTTGAAGATGTTCTTCAGCATTCCACTTTTCAGGACCCGAGGTGCATCTCGTCCTTTAATTAATTCTAAATTCTTTTAAAACATATTTACGAAGTTCATATTTGGAATGAAACCGTACAGATAAAAATATTTTATACAGGTCCTGAGAATCAAGCTCTAGAAATGATCCCCCCCCCCCCCCCCCCCGAACATGCCCGAACATGCCGTTAAAACACTAGGCCACTCTTTATATATTAGCATTCTAAGTTGGAACCCGAGACACAGAATAGCCAGACGGACCATGCCTTCTTTCACTGTCTGTCCGCAACTTGCGCGCGTACAAAGACGGCAAGTACTACTAACAGAGAGCTCTGTGGTGCTAGTCATTTTCGTTCAATTATGAAGGGGTGCAGTGCAAATTGTTGCATTGTTGACATGGATGATACGTGCGCAGGTCGTCGGACGGAATTTGGCGAATTGAACTGTCTCGGTATCCTGTGACTTGAGGGGAGACATCAGACTGCTGTTTGTATCTCTACAGTTAACCAGTCAGTAATGAGGGACCAACATTTTGGGAACTTAACAAGATTCCACTCCTGGCTGTTGTTAAGGGACCGTGGTGAGCTATAGATGAGCAGTGAACGCAACACAGTATTCGGCTTTGTAATTAGTCCACAGTTTTCCAAACAACAGCGACTTTTACATTTACTTTTCCATCGGTAACCATTGCACGTTTTTGAGAACAAGCATTAGCTTCAAGAATGGAGACTGGATGGTAAAGCATAGCCAGGATATTAGATGCAATAAGATGAGACAACTAGTTCGTTTAGCGTACATAGATTTCGCACCACCACTAGTGGCGAATGCGCGGAAATCATGAAAATGCAGTATTTTAAGAAGCCAAATAGGGAGAATACTGAAGTTTTGTTCAGGTATCGCTATAGGCCTTGATTGACGTCACTTATTTTGTAATTATAACTTCAATCGCTAAAGAAAAACTTCAGCCATTTTTTTTTCACAGTGACAGTGTAACAACTCCGCATCATTAATGTATCCTTATATCAAGCATTCTTTTCATACTGTGGGCCATGGGCCCCGCCTCCGAGCATCGCGCAAACTGTGTGCACGATTTTTCTTAGATGTGAGAAAAAGGGAGTGTCTCATCTTATCGTTTCTAGTATCTTTGAGGATAGCGAAGAGGGATAATAGAGATCTTCGCCAAATGTTGACACGAGTTTAAAAAACAACAACAACAACAAAAAACAACAACAACAACGGGACATGAACAAGAATATTGATCAACACCAAAGAAGGAAAAACGAATGGACATCAAGACCGAAAATTAGACCAAAAAAAAAAAAAAAAAATCACCAACACGAAAGATTAGAACAGTAGATTAAAGATAATGAAGTCCATCACGACCATAATATTAATGACAAAAGCTATAATCAAAATAGTGATAATAACGTAACGAGGAAAATGACAGTGACAACGTAGATTAGTGTCTCTCAAAGTGGGGACTTTGGGACTTCAGTATGGAGTGTAGGGATTTTTCATGGAAGTCATAGCGTATAATATAATTTACTTTGTATAAATAAACTGTAGTTTGCTTATGTCGTTTTGGTGGCTTCCTGGTTTAGCTGAGATTATAACATCGAATATTTTTAATATCTTTTTGTATACTTTATACTCCTTTTGTCCGATAATGGTGGGGTGCATTAAATAATTTTATTTGTTCGTTTGTTTTGAAAATTGAAGTGGGGCATGGAACAAAAAGTCAAGAAAACGATGTTGGCGAAAATGGCGGCAGAGAAAGTAAGCAAAGGAAAACGGAAGAAAATAAAGAATTTTCATCAAATTTCCAGATCACCCAAGAGCAACATAATACGCATGGAAACAAACAGGGAAAGATACAGAAGATCGTTTTTGCCTTCCGCAATTCTCATCAGCAAGCCATTTTAACTAGATAGATGTGTGCCACATTTCATTAAGGCTCTTTACCATGTCACTTACTTCATGTGTGTCTGTTATTGACTTATTGAGTTTGTTCATATGATGATATATACGATATGTGCACTACTACGTGAGTGCTGTTAAACACTCTGTGAAAAAGAATTTCCCTTATATGAGATAATAAAGTGATTCTTATGTTATCTTAAGAACAACTTCGTGGGGAAAATTTCAGAACGAACTTTAAGCTTGAAAGACTCGTGTGCATCAACATCAAACCAGCTCCATCCTCATTAAAGCCGCCTCTTCCTTCTGAACAGGGGCATCAGTGGCGTTAGCCGTGTAAGCACTGATGCATTAAAGTCGTAACGTCGCGTGAGTAGCAGGAGCCGTTAAGCCCTGCACTCAGGGACAATGACATTGAGACAGGAGAGCCGGTTAATGCCTGGGGGGGGGGGTCTCCCAGCTCCTGGGGACCTCCACAATTTAATGGGTTTGTTTCTAAGTCTCTTATACAAGCTGAGAACCTCTAATCCCTGAAAGATACGGCAAGCCCTAGTTTTTTTCAGTGCTACTTTCAGTGCCAGATTTCGCTGCATTTTCTCGTCATTAGAGAACTTTCGTGTTGTTCTTTTTTCGTCTATTTTCAAAACAGGGGACACCCATTTAGCACGTGTGTACTTTTACGCACGAGGTGACAGGTTCTGGGGGAGTTCTGGGTTTAACGGTGCATCGTCACGACAGCGGCCACTTCGCGCCTTACAGTTTTCCCGTTATAATCCTTTGCGTTAGTTCTCTAACCTTTCAGATTCTTATAAATAAGAGATCAAATGTAGGTGAAATTAAAAATCTAACGGGAAAAGGCCCATACTGTAAAATATGTCTATCTGTATGCATTTTCTATATAATGATAAAATCTACAAACTTGTAGATTTCGATCTCCTTCAGAAAGGACCAGGTATACTATGGCTCCACGTCAGGAAATAATTCTTTCATGGATCCGCAGGCATGATGCCTTCTTCGAAAATACTCGAAATCTACTCTCTCTGTTAAAATGTGGCAAACAGTTAGCTGGCGGCAACACGCTATATATAACATCTGGGGAACGAGTGCGGAGGTTTTCAACTACCGTGATGAATTTTATTTATTTTAGCAAATTAAGTTGTTAGATTGTTTAAAAGTCATGTCCTTAATGAAACAGTTCGGCGTTCAAAGAGCGGGCATGGAGGAAGGAGCGGGGATTATGGGGGAACGTATATTTTACACTAGGGGCCTTTCCTCGATAGATTTTTAATCTCAGTTTCGCATGTCTCTATATTTTGTCCAGTAAGCATTCACTTTGCAGATCAGTATATCTGTATCTGTTTTATTATTTTTGAACATTATTTGTAAACCTAAATTTGCAGTACCAGGTCGCCAGGGGACAACCAAAGGAAACAGGATGTTGAGTGACAACGTTACAGTAAGGCACAGGGCTGGACGAAACACGGGTTGCATGATAAACAATTGTATCTCGACTTTTCTTTTCAAGGATTGATGCGTTTGGCATGCATGTAGCCTTGTGTAGCCCGTAGGTTGTGTTATAAGTTGGGCTTAAATTCTGAAAACTAAGGGTTACGTAATTAAAAAAAAATCGTAACTATTAAGTCTGATGAAATAGTTATCCACTTTTTTGCTTCTCCTGAGAAAATTCTAAAAAACCAAGTTACGATACTTTGCCATGCAGCCTTCGATATAAGTATATAATAATATATAAATAACTTGCTGTTTGTGGTAAGTATTCACTTTGCAAGTCAGTATTTCTCTGTACTGTACTTAAATTAGTCATCATTAATTTTTAAGCCTAAATTTGCAGGACCAAGTCACAACTGGGCAACAAAAGGAAGCAGGGTCCTGGGTGTTGCTGACAAGGGGTAGTGTACACAGCTGGACCAAGCAAGACCACAAATGAGACTCTGATAAATTATAGTCGTTCATTACCGTACTAATTCTATTAACTGTAGGACAATGTAATATTTACATTTCCGCCATTCAGCGCAGACTCCCTTCTATTGACACTAGTTCCTGCTACGTAATTGTCGATGGATGACGTCTATGGGCCCGGGGGTGGGGATGGGTGGGGGTGATGGCTACTTTCATTCATGATTCTGATGGAGCCACGGTCAATGATATCCCTGACACTCCTCACGGCCGACTTAAAATACCTTTCCCCGTGTCGTGACCTCCACAGCAGAAACTAATCAGACTTTACAAAGCGACCAACTGGACACAAGTCGGGACATAATCGTATTAGGACAAAATAACCCAATTTTGTCCACGTGTTGTGCCCGGGAGTAATGGCAACAGCTCCTGAAGCAATTCGGAATGACGGCGCATTCAAGCTGGCCACTTTGTGAAAAGACTTTTTCGAAAAGGCTCACAGTAAAAAAAGTGGGAAAACAAGGTTTTTTTAATACGTTAATGGACTTGCTAGCACTTTACCTGCCTGGTTTCGAGAGCATTAAAGGATTGGAAGAGTCGGGAGTGTCGGGTTTTCACATCGTCACTCAATTGGGTTCTTTTGTGTGCGTGTGTGTGTGTGTGTGTGTGTGTGTGCGCGTGCGAGCGTGTGTGTGTGTGTGTGTGTGTGTGTCTGGGTGGGTGGGGGGGGGGATAAGTTTTCGTGTGACCTCAGGGCTACGGTATTCATATTCTAGGACTAAGAGGTGGGGTGAGATGGGTGGATGGCGTGTTTTTTCTTCATAAGTTGTTGCTATCCATCATCATCATAAGGAAATGGTCATGCTGACCTGGCGGCCATTCCGATACTCACAGATTATTCTTAACCCGTTTCGAACATTATTTTGGTGACATTAGCGCATTTTTGTTGTTGTTACGTGAAAGTGATATATTGTGTATGTATGTGTCCACGATTTATTCAGAAACTTACAAGAGGTAGACACCTAAGATCATACCGTATTCTGATTCAGCACCTCTGAGGAAAGGTGTGTATAGCACTTTATGTACAGCGGTTATTTGGGGTGGGGGAGACGGGATGGGGAAGGGAAGAGGGAAGGGGAGGGGAGGGGAAGGGGAGGGGAAGGGGAGGGGAAGAGGGAGGGGAGGGGAGGGGGGAAAGAAGGGATGGGAAGGGGGGAAGGAAGAAGCGAAAAAAGGGAAGGGGGGGAAGAGGGAAGGGAAAAAAGGGAAGGGGGGAAGAGGGAAGGGAAAAAAGGGAAGGGGGGGAAGAGGGAAGGGAAAAAAGGGAAGGGGGGGAAGAGGGAAGGGAAAAAAGGGAAGGGGGGGAAGGGGGAAGGGAAAAAAGGGAAGGGGGGGAAGGGGGAAGGGAAAAAAGGGAAGGGGGGGAAGGGGGAAGGGAAAAAAGGGAAGGGGGGGAAGGGGGAAGGGAAAAAAGGGAAGGGGGGGAAGGGGGAAGGGAAAAAAGGGAAGGTGGAAGAGGGAAGGGAAAAAAGGGAAGGGGGGGAAGAGGGAAGGGAAAAAAGGGAAGGGGGGGGAAGAGGGAAGGGAAAAAAGGGAAGGGGGGGGAAGAGGGAAGGGAAAAAAGGGAAGGGGGGGGAAGAGGGAAGGGAAAAAAGGGAAGGGGGGGGAAGAGGGAAGGGAAAAAAGGGAAGGGGGGGGAAGAGGGAAGGGAAAAAAGGGAAGGGGGGGGAAGAGGGAAGGGAAAAAAGGGAAGGGGGGGGAAGAGGGAAGGGAAAAAAGGGAAGGGGGGGAAGAGGGAAGGGAAAAAAGGGAAGGGGGGAGAGGGAAGGGAAAAAAGGGAAGGGGGGGAAGAGGGAAGGGGGGGAAGAGGGAAGGGGGGGAAGAGGGAAGGGGGGGAAGAGGGAAGGGGGGGAAGAGGGAAGGGGGGGAAGAGGGAAGGGGGGGAAGAGGGAAGGGGGGGAAGAGGGAAGGGGGGGAAGAGGGAAGGGGGGGAAGAGGGAAGGGGGGGAAGAGGGAAGGGTCGGAAGAGGGAAGGGGGGGAAGAGGGAAGGGTCGGAAGAGGGAAGGGGGGGAAGAGGGAAGGGTCGGAAGAGGGAAGGGGGGGAAGAGGGAAGGGTCGGAAGAGGGAAGGGGGGGAAGAGGGAAGGGTCGGAAGAGGGAAGGGGGGGAAGAGGGAAGGGGGGGAAGAGGGAAGGGAAAAAAGGGAAGGGGGAAGAGGGAAGGGGGGGAAGAGGGAAGGGAAAAAAGGGAAGGGGGGGGAAGAGGGAAGGGAAAAAAGGGAAGGGGGAAGAGGGAAGGGGGGAAGAGGGAAAGGAAAAAAGGGAAGGGGGGGGGGGGGAAGAGGGAAGGGAAAAAAGGAAGGGGGGAAGGGAAAAAAGGGAATGGGAGGAAGGGGGAAGGGACAAAAGGGAATGGGGGGGAAGGGGGAAGGGACAAAAGGGAAGGGGGGGAAGGGGGGAAGGGAAAAAAGGGAAGGGGAGGAAGGGGGAAGGGACAAAAGGGAAGGGGGGGAAGGGACAAAAGAGAAGGGGGGGAAGGGGGAAGGGGGGAAGGGACAAAAGGGAAGGGGAGGAAGGGGGAAGGGACAAAAGGGAAGGGGGGGAAGGGGGAAGGGGGGAAGGGACAAAAGGGAAGGGGGGGAAGGGGGAAGGGGGGAAGGGACAAAAGGGAAGGGGGGGAAGGGGGAAGGGACAAAAGGGAAGGGGGGGAAGGGGGGAAGGGACAAAAGGGAAGGGGAGGAAGGGGGAAGGGACAAAAGGGAAGGGGGGGAAGGGGGGAAGGGACAAAAAGGAAGGGGGGGAAGGGTGGAAGGGAAAAAGGGAAGGGGGGGAAGGGGGGAAGAAAAAAAAGGGAAGGGGGGGAAGGGGGGGAAGGGGGGGAAGGGACAAAAGGGAAGGGGGGGAAGGGGGGAAGGGACAAAAAGGAAGGGGGGGAAGGGGGGGAGGGACAAAAAGGCAGGGGGGGGAAGGGGGGAAGAAAAAAAAGGGAAGGGGGGGAAGGGGGGAAGGGACAAAAGGGAAGGGGGGGAAGGGGGGAAGAAAAAAAAGGGAAGGGGGGAAGGGGACAAAAGGGAAGGGGGGGGAAGGGGGAAGGGAAGGGGGGGGAAGGTGGGAAGAAAAAAAAGGGAAGGGGGGAAAGGGGGGAAGGGACAAAAGGGAAGGGGGGGAAGGGGGGAAGGGAAAAAAGGGAAGGGGGGGAAGGGGGGAAGGGAAAAAAGGGAAGGGGGAAAGAAGGAAGGGGGGGAAGGGAAGGGGGGGAAGGGGGAAGGGACATAAGGGAAGGGGGGAAGAGGGAAGGGGGGGAAGGGAAGGGGGGGAAGGGGGAAGGGAAAAAAGGGAAGGGGGGAAGGGGGAAGGGACAAAAGGGAAGGGGGGGAAGGGGGAAGGGACAAAAGGGAAGGGGTGGAAGAGGGAAGGGGGGGAAGAGGGAAGGGGGGGAAGAGGGAAGGGAAAAAAGGGAAGGGGGGGAAGAGGGAAGGGAAAAAAGGGAAGGGGGGGAAGAGGGAAGGGAAAAAAGGGAAGGGGGGAAGAGGGAAGGGACAAAAGGGAAAGGGGGGAAGGGGGAAGGGAAAAAAGGGAAGGGGGGGAAGAGGGAAGGGAAAAAAGGGAAAGGGGGGGAAGAGGGAAGGGGGGGAAGAGGGAAGGGACAAAAGGGAAAGATGGGAAGGGGGAAGGGAAAAAAGGGAAGGGGGGGAAGAGGGAAGGGAAAAAAGGGAAAGGGGGGAAGAGGGAAGGGGGGGAAGAGGGAAGGGGGGGAAGAGGGAAGGGGGTGAAGAAGGAAGGGGGGGGAAGAGGGGGAAGGGACAAAAGGGAAAGGGGGGAAGAGGGAAGGGGGGGAAGAGGGAAGGGAAAAAAGGGAAGGGGGGGAAGAGGGAAGGGAAAAAAGGGAAGGGGGGGGGAAGGGACAAAAGGGAAAGGGGGGAAGGGGGAAGGGAAAAAAGGGAAGGGGGGGAAGAGGGAATCGACAAAAGGGAAAGGGGGGAAGGGGGAAGGGAAAAAAGGGAAGGGGGGGAAGAGGGAAGGGAAAAAAGGGAAAGGGGGGAAGAGGGAAGGGGGGGAAGAGGGAAGGGGGGGGGGAAGAGGGAAGGGGGGGAAGAGGGAAGGGGGCGAAGAGGGAAGGGGGGGGAAGAGGGGGTAGGGACAAAAGGGAAAGGGGGGAAGAGGGAAGGGGGGGAAGAGGGAAGGGGGGGAAGAGGGAAGGGAAAAAAGGGAAGGGGGGGAAGAGGGAAGGGAAAAAAGGGAAGGGGGCGAAGAGGGAAGGGAAAAAAGGGAAGGGGGGGAAGAGGGAAGGGAAAAAAGGGAAGGGGGGAAGGGACAAAAGGGAAAGGGGGGAAGGGGGAAGGGAAAAAAGGGAAAGGGGGGAAGAGGGAAGGGGGGGGAAGAGGGAAGGGAAAAAAGGGAAGGGGGGGAAGAGGGAAGGGAAAAAAGGGAAAGGGGGGAAGAGGGAAGGGGGGGAAGAGGGAAGGGGGGGAAGAGGGAAGGGGTGGAAGAGGGAAGGGGGGGAAGAGGGAAGGGGGGGAAGAGGGAAGGGGGGGGAAGAGGGGGAAGGGACAAAAGGGAAAGGGGGGAAGAGGGAAGGGGGGAAGAGGGAAGGGGGGAAGAGTGAAGGGAAAAAAGGGAAGGGGGGGAAGAGGGAAGGGAAAAAAGGGAAGGGGGGAAGAGGGAAGGGAAAAAAGGGAAGAGGGGGAAGGGACAAAAGGGAAAGGGGAAGGGGAGGGGGAGGGGAAGGGAAAGGGGAAGGGAAGGGAGGGGAAGGGAAAAGGGAAGGGAAGGGAGGGGAAGGGAAAAGGGAAGGGAAGGGAGGGGAAGGGAAAAGGGAAGGGAAGGGAGGGGAAGGGAAAAGGGAAGGGAAGGGAGGGGAAGGGAAAGGGGAAGGGGAGAGAGAGTTGGAAAGGGATAGAAGGGATGAGGGGGGGGGGAGGGTAGATGTACGGAAGGCGAGTAGAGATAGGGAGGAGAACGGAATGTATCCCCAGCGTCACCGAAGATCTCTGCTAGTATAAAATAAATGGGCTGATATTACCGAAAACCTAAATCTAACCATAATCCTAAATATCGTATTGGCAAACTAAAAAATCGATAGGTGTAAGACCATCGTCTTGGCAGAGAAAAGACACAGTCAGGTACCGATTACAGGAAATCGCATGGTTCCGGACACTTCCGGTCCTGCTCTAAGAACTATTTCGTTATAATTGATAATGTATGAACATTCGTATTTTTTGTTTCGTCCCCAAACGTCGACTAATCCTTCATTTGATGAAAGCAAATCTTCATCTCTAAGAATTAAGTTATTAAGACAGAGAAAAATGGAGTTATTCCACACAAGACAAGATCGATGTCATATTCAGAAGCTTTTAGCTGGCTTATGTATCGATCTGAGGAGATAAACTGGAAGTTCTGTGTGAAAATGCAGAATCCTTGGAAGCTGATCAAAATAAAAAGGAAAACAATTTTTTTTTTCTTGTGGTAACGCAAAGATTTCGAATTCAAAAGACAGTAAAGTTAGTTTCGCCTGGACTTTCAGAGATCTGTATGAATGTGTCTTCCCTTGTGGACAAATTCTTGGAGGATCAGCCTCCCGTGGAAAGAATATAATTTTTAATCCCAAATCCTTTCTGCTCTTCAGCGGTTTCTTTAAAATGTCAAATTCTTCAGTTGAATCAATATATTAGCTTTTATCCCAGCGGCCTGTCCTTAATCTTCTAAACATCTTCCATTTGCACAATGTTCTCTCTGATACCTTGTATGAACATGTTTGATAAGAACATCTCTTGGAGTTTTGCTCTCCCAAAGATTTTCTTTCTTTCTTTCTTTTCTTTTTGTCTTTTTTAGTTTGACAAAACCCTAATGGTTCATATAACACAACATCTTGCTGTTATAATAATTATATCTCTTTTATGGCTCATGTCACTGAACATCTTGTTGTTATATGATAAATTATATCTCTTTAATGGTTCATATTATTACTGAACATCTTGTTGTTATATAATTATATCTCTTTAATGGTTCAGATTACTGAACATCTTATGTGTTTCTTTAATGGTTCCTATCACTAAACATCTTCTTGTTATATGTCTCTTTAATGGTTCATATCACTGACAATCTTATAATTATGTTTCTCTGATGATTCATATTACTGAAAATTATCTTGCTGTTTGATGACACAAGCTAATAAAAGGGGGGGGGGAGCACAATAACCTATTTATTGATTAAACAAATTTAAGAGGCAGACACCGGAGAAATCGAAGTGTTTACGCCCTGCTATTAGATAAAGCGCGCCTTAAGAAATAAATGGCTGTTGTTAAGCACTCGCAGCTCATAAGCGTTTTAGTGCTAGGGGAGCGTACGTATGCGTACCTGTCCCTAACCACGTCCTTATCCTCAACCCTAAATCTTGTCTAATCCCTAACTCTGCTCCCTACCCTTTCAACCAAAAAACAGGAGAAAAACAAAAAAGAAAAACTGAAAGAATAAGTAATCATAATTAATTAAGGCCGTTGTTCTGAGCATTTCGGGAGGAGCTCTGTAGCTCGCTCTGGAGTCACAAAAGGCTTTAACATACGTACCCCTAGCGCAAAAACAAAAAAACTTAGGGGATGTAGGCCTACATACATGTGACAACGTTCTTTAGAAATACAAGATTTCCTCTACTCCCTTGTAAAAATACCTACAGATAGGCCTAACTGTTTCTGGTCCCCGACCGATGGTACGCTAGACATTGTTGAATTTTATTATGTCACTTTGACAGAAATTCTGTTGTTGTCTTTTTCAGCCAGAAGTTAAGTTCTGCCGTTTAAATACCGGGACATGAAATCGCTGCAGAGACAGACTGTAGACTCTTGCACACTTTGTTTATATCCTCGACACTCTATTACAGAAACCGCTGTTTGTCAACATATTGCATTGTTCTGAACCCTTCCCCATTCCCATCACCCCCCCCCCCGTCCCCGTATTGTCTATCTTTCTCTATCCTTCAACCACACCTTGTTTTGTTTGTTTCGATTTACAAAACGCGAAGTCTAGCCAGTCATTATATGAAACGTATTAATTATTGGTGGATTTTCTAACACGGATTTTTTTTTTACTTCTTAACTCTGACTCCATGCCGTACACTTCCGAGCGCCCCCCCCCCCAGTTCCCCAACTGTTGGCCCCACCCCCTAGGGCCGCTTTGCCCGTTTACCCTCACATTTTGCTCTCTTGCCCTGTCCTTTTCCCCAGCATACACCTCCTCCCCAATCCCATTCTCTCTCTCTCTCTCTCTCTCTCTCTCTGTCGCTCTCACACACTCAAAGAGCATGAGTTACCAGGAAATAAACAATTAATGGCGGTCTGATCCTGGGCGTCGTTTATGATAGACGTTGTCAGAGTTAATAGATTTGTTTGTTTTTTTGTGGCACACGATAGAAAGATTTACAACTAGGCATCAACTGGCAGGAAGCAGAGACGCCGGTAGCAGACAGTGGGGGTGGAGAAAGAGGAAGTGCCGATGTGCCAGGACATTATAAAAAAAAAATAAATTTGTGGGGTCGCAGCAAAACTTGAACCAAAGTGAAACTATGGCAACAAGAAAAAGTTGTAAGCAGCAAAGCCTTGCGTAAGAATTTTTTTTGGTGGAATTTTCTATCCCACTTCATTTCTTTCCTGAGAAGTTAGATCTAATGCATCAAAAGCTTGATTTGTCTTTCCTGTCCCTTTGTGACTATTGTTGTATCGATTCAGTATTATTTCTCACAAGAGACTTTTGCTATGTACAACTTTTCCTTTCTGCTACAGTTTGACTACGCCGATGTGCCAAGGCACTGGAGGAAGCACAAAGAGACAGTACAGTGATTAAATGACTGCGTAGTGCATAATACGGCACTGCTCCTACTGTTCGTGTCCGATGTCAGTTGTGTGCATACAAACTTGTGATCGCGCATGTGCAGATGTGTGCAGCGTTGCCGGTGAAGATTTAAAAAATCCCAAGATCCCCGTGTAAAAAATCCTAACATGAAGTAAAAAAAATAAAATAAATCCCAATTTAAGGAAAAAAATCCCAAGATGAAGTAAAAAAATCCCCAGATGAGGTTAAAAAAAAATTCCAAAATTCCCTTGTTAAACTCCTAAGACGCGATAAAAAAATCCTAAGGTTGAAGTAAAAAAAAAAGCCAAGATTTTTGCCAATCCAAAACAGTACTCTTAGATTAAATAGAATTACATGTATTACAATGTCGTTATATTTCATTCAAACTGAGCAAAGTCGGTGATTAACTAGCAGATCATGCAAAAGATCTTCTCGCTCTCATACAGGCAATCTCAAAGTGCCCAATCGGCTTTATTCACGTTTTAAGTTGCGGATGGTATTGTGAGTGGAAGGGCAACTTTGTGATTTTGTGTTTTTTTTTGTAACAAAGAAATAATTGCACATACAAAACGGCCCCCCAAATCCAAAGATCTTAAAAAGAAATTGCAAATGCCCCAAATTCCCATGATATTGGGATCCCTAGGACCGGCAACACCGGATAAGAGCATGTTTATCCTTGGATCCATGGAATTATTTGTATTTGTATTTGTATAACTCTTTGATCCCATTTGGGAAATTTGCCTTTGTGCCATTGCAGCCCAGTTATAACTGGAGCAGGCACGTCGTCGCCACAGTGCAGCGCCGGTCGGCGGTTTTTTTGTTTTTTTTTGTGTGGGGGTGGGGGAGATGAGGGGGGAGGGGGAGGGACTGGTAGGGATGAATTTTAATTTAATTTTGCCCTGGC
This sequence comes from Onchidella celtica, assembly GCA_963931925.1. Taxonomy (NCBI): domain Eukaryota; kingdom Metazoa; phylum Mollusca; class Gastropoda; order Systellommatophora; family Onchidiidae; genus Onchidella; species Onchidella celtica. The sequence goes on along the minus strand of OZ007576.1, from coordinate 24,592,794 downwards.
AGCGGCCTGTTCGGCCTGCTCTTTACGATTTCCAACTGCCAAGGTATCTTTAACGTGCGCAACGTGCACACGGGCCCTCCGAATTTTTTCATCCTTATCCGAGAAGACTAGGTACTCGATCCTACCACCCAATAGGATCAAGGACACGAAAATATGAGAAAAATCCCAATTTCCAACATGCCTGCACAGCCCGGGTTTCGAACCCGGGACCCTTGGCACGAGAGGCGAGCACCTTGCCTCTAGACCACCTTGTCCCTTAATTTGTGTGTGTGTGTGTGTGTGTGCGTGTGTGGATATGATAAGATAATGATTAGTTTACTTTTCCATAAGGGAAATTTATTTTCACAACGCGCTCCAGAGCGCATTCTGTATGGGACATTATAATAATATGTCATGTATTATTATGAACATGTCATAACTCATGACAGACATGAAGGGAGAGAGAGAGAGAGGAGAGAGAGAGAGAAAAGAGAGAGAGACAGACAGACAGACAGACGGGAAGGAGGAGATGGGAGGGGGAAAGAGAAAGGAACAGAGAGGGAGAAAGGGGGGGGGGAGGGAGGGGAGAGAAAAAGGGAAAGAGAGGGAGAATGAGAGAGAGTATGAGAGAGGGAGTGAGAGAAGTTGTGTGTCGTGTGCATGCTTGTATGAGTGTGTGTGTGTGTGCACGCGAGCGCGTATGTGTATACAGCATAATTATAATATAAATTCACTCGTCCAGGTCTATGTGTATTTACATGCGTGAATGTGTTTGTCTTAACATACGTGAGTTGATAAATAGCTGTAAAAACTGCAAGGGTTTTCTAGCCCAGGCCAAGATCTATCAGGACAGTTTAGTGATTTAGTGTGTCCGCGGACATTTTATTGAGATTAATTCTGTTTTAGTCTCGCCCATTCAGACCGTATTAACAGATTTTACCGGCAAACTGTGCTATTGATGTTGAGAGAGACAAAGGTAAATTGGTTGCATGACAAAACTCAGTATAAACCAAAGCTGAAAACATCGTCCATTTTTTGTCTGGACGAAGTTTTAGCGATAGATATTTCAGGATTACTAGCTGGAGTACCCGGAGTTGCCCGGGACACAAACCCGCTTCTCCCCCTCTGTTTTTCCCCTTTCTCCCCTATCTCTCCTTCTCCCCCAATCTCGCTCTCTCTCTCTTTCTCTCTCTGTCACTCTCCCCCCTCTAACTTTCTTTCTCTCTGTCTCAACCCATGTCTCTCTCTGACTACCTGTCTGTTTCTCTCCTCTCTCTGTCTCAGTGTCTGTCTCCCTTTCTCTGTATCTGTCTGTCTGTCTGTCTCTATCTCTTTCCCTGTCTCTGTCTCTTCCCCCCCCCCCCCACCGCTTTTCCCATCCTTATCTTTCTTTCACTAGTGTAATGGCCCATTCAAAGAACGGGCTGCAAACAACACGCACAATCAGCACACAGATTATGTAGATCTAGGAAGAAAACAACTCACAACTGGCACAACAACACCCGCATTGCCCGTACAGTGCATAAAGCAGACGGCACAGAAACTCATGCCTTCAAACTTTGAAACACAACCGGAAGTTTAAAGTCAAAACAAAACAAAGGCTGGAGGGAGGCCATCATTGTTGAGGAGAAAGCATTATTCGATGTTTTTAGGCCTATTTTCATTTATTACAAAATTACGATACTTCGCTTTCATGTCAAAGGAATAGACATAGTAGCAAAAAGAACTATCTTTCACATGTAATTTTTTCAGGTCTGGGCATTTCTTCCTCGCAGCAGTGAATTTTTTTTTCCTTGCTGTTTTTTTTATATAGATTGCTTTCTCTTTCTTTTCACACTGACTGTCATCATTTCTTCTTCGTGTGTTTTTTATCTTTATCTTCCATCTGTTAGACAACCTTTCTACATCAGCAACGACCTGACATAATCATCCGCCTCAACATACACCCCGAGGCACATCGGATACTTCATCGACAGAACAAAAACGAAGCAATTGCAGTGTCGCCGGTTTCCCATTGTGCAGGATCAACCCACAGGGAGGTCCACTAGAGACCAGACACATCTCCAGGCACGTTGGGGGACACATTGGTCTAGAGGCCAGGTGCTCGTCTCTCATGCCGAAGGTACCGGGTTCGATCCCCGATCGGTGCAGGCATGTTGTTTTTGTGGGCGGGGAATTCCTGTCCCTGATACTATGGTAGTTAGGATCCAGCACCTAGACTTCTCGGATAAGGAAGATAAAACTCGGAGGGCCCCTGTGCAGTTTACGCACGTTTGATACCTTGGCAGTTGAAAGTCGAGAAGAACAGGATAAACAAGGCCGCTGCCCGGGCAAAATTCTAAAAAACTCATCCCCACCACAATAACAAGAAAAGTAAAAACAAGAAAAGTGAGGTATATGCCGAAGACGACGAAGCCCTAAAATAAAGACTTAGACACAATAGATCTCCAGGCAACAGCATAGTCTATTAACTGTCTCATTCGCGGCAGTTCTGTCTTTGTCATGCAGAGATTGGAAAGTTGGCCAACTACAAGTAACTACAACAACAACTGCGTGTATCAGCGTCCGAGGATCAGGGGTAAGCTTAGGATTTCAATTCTTGAATACGGGACGTTGAGAGATGACAACCAGCAACAATACCACTAAGATGAAGGAAAAGGAGACGATGAGGAAGGAGGAGAAGGAGAAGGAGATGAAGAGGAATAAGAAAAACATCAACAACAACAATAACATCAGCAATAGCACCATCAGCAACAATAACAATATGTTATATATATATAGCCACAGCAGCTACAATAACAATATGTTATATATATATAGCCACAGCAGCTACAATAACAATATGTTATATATATATAGCCACAGCAGCTACAATAACAATATGTTATATATATATAGCCACAGCAGCTACAATAACAATATGTTATATATATATAGCCACAGCAGCTACAATAACAATATGTTATATATATATATATAGCCACAGCAGCTACAATAACAACAACACCAACAGCAGCAGCAATAGCAACAACAACAACAACAACATAGGCAATAACAGCAGCAGCAACAACAATATATTACATACCCACAGCAGCTACTGTAACAGGAACAACACCAGCTGTAGCAGTTGCAATCGCAACAACAACAACAGCGTAGGCAATAACAGCAGCAATAGCAACAACATCAACAGTAGCAGCAACAACAACAACATCAGCAGTAGCAGCAGCAGGAACAACATTATATTATACAGCGACAGCAGCTACAACAACAACATCAACAACAACAGCAGCAACAACAATAGCAACCACAACAGCAGCCGCAACAGCAATAGCAACAACAGCAAAACAAGCAACAACATGAGTTTCATCATCAACAACAACATCAACAACAACATCAACAACAACAACAACAACAACGACAAAGGACAATCTAAAACTTACGTCAAGCCTGCCTGCATAAGAAGAGTGCATAGTTTACTCGCCCTTTGTCTAACTACAACAAAACTGTCCAACGTGAGCGTTTAAGGACATAATAACCCCGTCTGTTTGATGCACATAATCCTGTCCAGATTGACACACAGACAGCTAAGCGCTGACAACCTTTCAAATTCCCTTACAGCTGCAGGACAAAGTCCTTTCATCGTTCAATCAGGCAACATATGGCGGGTTCTCGACAGCAAACACTCGAAACTGGCAGTAAGATAGCAGCATGTTTATGCACTGATTGTGTGAGTGGACGTGTGTGAGTGTGTGAGTATGTCCGCGCGTGTGTATCTTTAATTAATCTGGTCATAAATCCCACCAAAAGTGGCCCTCAAAATTCCTCGATGGCAAATAATCCTCCTGTTTTTTTGTTTTTTTTTTCAACTGATCGATTTGCCAGGTGGGTGGGGCATTTTTTTGGGCGAGGATGGAAGCTGGCTGGCGAGGATTGGGGGGGGGGGGGGGGGGAGGAGGGGAGTTTTTATTTCTTCTTCGGGCTCAGATTGAAGTGCGATTGGGTCTAGTGTAACCATTGTGTGCATGACTCCGTGAATTTTATGTTGAATACAAGTAAATGGATGAATGAATGAATGAATAAATACATAAATAAATAAATCGATAAACAAATAAATAATAAGTATATACATAAATGACTAAACTGATAGGTTGAATCAGTAAATGAATACATCATTAAATGGTTAAGTAGATAGATAAATACATAAATAGATAAGCACTTCTTATCTCCCTGGTTCAGCTTTCTGTTACGACTATCCTGAGTATCGGACCTACATGAAGTCTTTTGTATCCTAGAACTATCAACTGGACTCTACGTCTTCGGCCGTTCTTGAACCCTAATTTGGGTCATTTCTTTATCAGCTCAAGGGTGGGGGGGGGGGTGGAGGGGGAGGGTCGGGTTAGGATAACAGATCTGCATTCTTCGTTACAGTTGGATCCACATTTGTTTTTGATTTTGTTAACTAGCGACAGACTTGGTGTTGGGGAGGATGTGGGTGGGAAATCGATGGTGTCAACGTACCTTCTGAAGGTCAGTCACCCCAGAAAAGGATTGGTACCGTATTGATTTTTTTTGTCATACAGCCCGATTTGTTTTGACTTGTTTTGTTCCTGCTTCCATACGTTTTATTTTTCCAGTGTTTGGCTGTATCACGTTGTCTTCTCTCCTTTCGAATAATTCATCTGAATTCTGTTTGGTCAATGATTTGATTTGATCTGCGCCTGGGATTAACGGTGCGTCGGCACGATAACGGCCATTTTGCGCGTTTCACCTTTTGGGGGGAGGGGGGGGGTGGGGGTGGGGGGGGGGTCTATTCTGGCATCTAGGTAGAGGCCTGAATAGAGTAACGGTGGGGTGTTTTGTCTATTCGAGCCTCTAGGTAGAGGGCCTCTAGAGGCCTGAATAGAGTGATGGGGTGTGTTTTGTCTATCCGGTCTTCTATAGGCCTGAATAGAGTGATGGGGTGTGTTTTGTCTATCCGGTCTTCTAGAGGCCTGAATAGAGTGATGGGGTGTGTTTTGTCTATCCGGTCTTCCAGAGGCCTGAATAGAGGGATGGGGTGTGTTTTGTCTATCCGGTCTTCTAGAGGCCTGAATAGAGGGATGGGGTGTGTTTTGTCTATCCGGTCTTCTAGAGGCCTGAATAGAGCCGGCCATTATTTTCCCGTTATCTGACTTTGGGTTGGTTTTCAGCTTTGCCATTTTTTATAAATGAGATTAAATAAAAGTGAGATTAAAAACTTGGATCAGTATGTTTTACTGAACTTTTAATTAGCTTACGTGCGCACGAACGGTCTTCGATCGTCCGAGTGGTTGGATGGTGACGTCATCAAATCGAATTTTCATGAGATCTAGGTGGTTGGTTGGTTCGTGCGGTCTCATTGAAATTCGATGTTATTACGTCACCATTCAACTTGTCAACCGATCAAAATTGGCGAGTGCAGGCCCAGACTTAGTGGTGCTGTCCACAGAATCCGCTCCGCTCCGCTATTTTTACTGAAAAATGTCGCATGAAACAGTAAAACACTCTTTGCCTCTGTATACTTGTCCACAGCTTCCGTTCCGCTCCGCTCCTCGCCGCTATAGAGGCAAAGAGAGTTTTCATAGGTCATTTTCTGTAAAAATAACGGAGCGGTTACTGTGGACAAGACCACTATACTGCTTTTCCTCCTGCTTCTTCTGCGTTTCCCCGCCAGGGTTCAGGGAGTGCCAAGATTACGTTTCTTGGGGCAAAATTTGATTTTTTTTTTCCTCTGTAAAAACTACCCCCTCCCCACCCCCCAAATTTAAGACGGCGTCTTGAATTCAAAGACAACCCTGGGTTAGATTAGTATCAGCCAGACGGCCTTCACTTCCGGTAAAGAACTAAGGTCAGGCTCCATTATATATCACACTGAGGTGTGTTTTTAGGTCCTTATTTTAGGAGGTTCTCTGCCCTTGGCATTTACACCTCACTTTTGATCTTTTTAAGTTTTCTTGTTCTCGTGGGTTTTTTTTTTTGTGCGTATATTTTTGTGGTAAGGGTTAGTTTTTTAGAATTTGGCCCGGGCAGCGGCCTTATTCGGCCTGCTCTTCTCGACTTTTAAGTGCCAAGGTATCTTTAACGTGCCCAACGTGCACACAAACCCTCCGAGATTTTTTGTCCTTATTATCCGAGATAGCAATTTTTTCCCCCGAAAAAAAAACAAACCTAACATGTCTGCACTGTTCGGGAATCGAACCCGGCACCTTCGGAATGATAGGCGAGCACCTTGCCCCCAGACCATTATATCCCGCACTGAGGTGAGTCTGTTTTACCCCGGTTTGTAAAACACACCTAGGAATTGCCAAATACTGTCAATCAAGTCCTGTTTCTTCCTCTCTTTAATAACAGATATTTATATTTTTAAGGTAGGAAATAACAGAGTTCAATCTATTTGTTATTTTTTGTTGTTTCTCTACTATCCCCATTATTATTATTATTATTATTATCTAATTCTAATTCAGTTTTGGAACAAAGTGACATCTGTTCATTTGAGATTCTGAAAGAGAGAAAGAGGGAGAGAGAAAGAAAGAGAGACGGACAGACAGACACAGACAAGACAGGCGTAGACAGATTTAGACAGATAAACAGAGAGAGAGAGAGAGTGACAAACAGAGAGAGAGAGAGAGAGAGAGAGAGAGAGAGATAGAGAGAGAGAGAGAGAGAGAGATAGATAGATAGATAGATAGATAGAGAGAGAGAGAGAGAGAGAGAGAGGGAGAGAGAGAGAGAGAGATAGAAAGAGAGTATTGCTAAAATGTATCGGGGACTTGCGAAATACAACCAAACAAATCTTGTTGGTGTTTTTTTTTTATTGTTACTGTTATCTCAATAACAGGATATAATTGATTTGAAATTTCTGAAAACACTGTGTCCCTTATTTTTTATTATAATTACTATCCTAAAAATATCTTTCCTCTCTCTTCTTCATCTTGTTTTTATTTTAAATCCAATTTTGTTTCTGAAACAAACTGGCATTTGCACTTGCTGTGATTCTAATTGTTTGTTTATCTATTAACTTGCTTGTGTGTTCACTTTATTAGGAGTTACAAGAGCAGCCACAAAATGTGAGCCAATGTCAGTTGGAATCTAGCACTGGGCCCGCAGGTGCGTACCAGCCGATTTTAATCGACCAACTAGTTCACAGTTGGACGGTGACGTCACAGGTTTCACTGAGACATCGCCCACACTAGCCAACTAGTTGGATCTAGTTGAAAACGCAATGTCATGACGTCACTATCCAACGTCACCGATCAAACTCGGTTAGCGCGCTTTTGGCCTTGGCGGTATTTTTTTTAACCCTCTAGGCACCACAGACTAATAAATGAACCAGACTGGAAACACGAGCTTCGGGCTGTGTCGTTTTTTACGGAATTTCCCGAGCGGCAGCCGTATAATCAACATGGCCGCCGCTCGGGAAATTCCGATTCTAGTTCTATCTGCAGTAGAAATGTCTTTTTATTTGTCAAGATTGGTTGTACATATATTAATTTCTTGTTGCGGAACCAAACTTCCGCGTTCAGTAGGCGCGTCAAAATGGTGTCATTCAAAATTGTAGCTATGCTGAAGCGTCGGTCGCTACCTTAAACCTAATATGGCGGATGGTTCATGACCTTTCGCTGTTTTGTGACGTCACACAATGGGATCATCCAGTCTGGTTAATTTATTAGTCTGTGCTAGGCACTGCCTCGATTTCTGTTTGTGGGCGAATTCTGATTTCGTGAGAATTTATTCTTGGGGGGCATAATTAAAGTTTTTTTTGTCATGATCATTTAGTTGATTTATTGTGTATATTGTAGAAAACACAAAAAATAAATCACATTTCTCGCACTGAGTTCTTGTGGGAACTGCAACCAAGTGATAAATGTCTGTGTATTACTGGTGATACATTATACATTATGGTACCTAGAGGGTTGGTAACTAGATTATTTCTTTGTCCAAATGTGGAAATGCTTACATGGCCAAAACGGAGTTGAATCACTTGTGTTCTGTAATTTTAATTAAATATTATTGATTTTTTGGTGCTAACTCTAACATTATACCCATTGGCCCAGAATTTCCCAGGTCTGTTCCGTTAGCAGCACGAGCAGACTAGGCGCTAAGCGTAAAGTAAACTGTAAACTGAGATACCTACAGCTACCTTTCAACATGATGTTTCAGATTTGCAGTCGCTGAATCTGGTTATAACCTGTCTCTGAACCTGGTTAAAAACGTGTCTCTGAACCTGGTTAAAAACGTGTCTCTGAACCTGGTTAAAAAGGTGTCTCTGAACGAACCTGGTTAAAAACGTGTCTCTGAACCTGGTTAAAAACGTGTCTCTGAACCTGGTTAAAAACGTGTCTCTGAACCTGGTTAAAACGTGTCTCTGAACCGGGTTAAAACGTATCGCTGAATCTGGTTAAACCACAGAGCTAAATCTTTGAGCTGATGCACTTGTCCAAAAAACGTCAGCCAAAAGCTTTTGCTAGCTTTTATTCTTCTTTCCATTTCCCGATTTCCCACTATGGAAAATAATCGCCCGTTGCTCTCAGTGAATCTGTAAATCGTTTTTTTTCCCCATTGAAACGAGTAACAAATTCCAATTTGGCATGCAAGCTCCATTACTCGAAAAAAAAAAAAAGGGAACAACAACTGGATTTGGCTTGACAAGCGGCTTTGATATCAATCTCAGCACACTCCCTTCCAGATCTTACTTCGCACCCACGGGTTCCCACTCCTTCTCAGTCCCCTCCCTTAAGGGCTAATGCTGGACCGGATCAATGTCTATTTTATTCATGTGTTAATATAAGATGTAAATTATGGTCTTAAATGGAACTTTGCGCACTGGCGAGGCTGAAACTATTTCGGGCAAGACAAAACTGTCTTAAAGTGAGCTGAAATCACACATTTTTGGTCACGGAAGTGAAATAAAAGAAAACCAGTTTGGGGAAAACTGAGAAATTTCAGTTCGCTGTCCATTTAAATCAATGGAAAAACCAATTTACACTGGTAGGTTTTAGGAATAGAAAAAAAAAGTAATGTGAGACTGTGTGGGAAGAACTCTCCTGGCTTTCCATGTTTTGCTTTCCAATTTCCCCCCTTCGAAACGCTGTTTGTTTACACTGGTCCGTTTTCTGAATGAAAAACTATGCGCATCGTTTGTTTAGGTCACGTTTCGAAGGGGGAAATCGGAAAGCAACAGTTGGAAAGCCAGGAGAGTCCTTCCTACACAGTCCCCGATTCCTTTTTTTGTATTCCTAAAACCTACCAGTGTAAACAGGCCTTTATATCACGACACCAAGTCTCGAATGAAAATAAAATAAGTTTTTTTTTCTTCTTTTCTGAAACCTTTAATCGCATTTTGACAAAGCCCACTTTGGAGATACCTTCGTTCTCCTACCATATCGCAAATCATAGTTTTTGTTTGTTCCACCTCCACTTTTGGCACAACTGAGAAATCCGAAGTTAAACGTTTGCGGCTTTAGTATCATAATGAGGAGTGAAAATAAATCGCCAACTGTGGAACAGTTTGATAAGTGCCACAACACATTTTTAACCAGTGTCAAAGTGTGCATTCGTTACATACTAAAAGATCTCCAGTTTTTCAGAAAATGGAGATAGAAAAAACAATAAACTAAGGTCGCCATATGCATGGTTACATTGTCTAGCCGTATTCAGCAAAATTAAGTCCTGCCCAGCGATTTGACAACACAACAAAAATATCAGTGACAAAAATACACATAATCTCTTTGATCGAAAACATCAGCCCGGGCAAAAATGCGTTTAATTATTCATGAACTTTTGTTCAGAGTTGATCATGGGATGTCATGGGGCTCGTTAGAGCTTGGCTTAGCCCAGTTGAGCATAAAGGACAAAACTAATTCATGTATAATTGAACCTTGCGCACAGAATGCGTCAAGTGATCTACAAAACGAGTGCAGACACTCATGGGTCTGGGTCGATCTGATAATTAATCTTTCTGATTATAATCGACGCCGGTTTTGCAGACATCTTGATTCCCCTCTCCACCCCTCCCCATTCCGGCAACCCACGTTTCGTTACTCTCCAAATTTAGAGGAGTGATTGGTTTGTTCATCTGACGTCAAAGAACATAGGACTCCCTCGAAATTTTGAAGTTTGTTTCGCATTTAGCCGTTCCGAGGCCGTAATTTTGTTTCGTTAACCCAAGAGTTTTAGTTCTTCGTTTTAGATTACACCCAGTCTTTAAGAGTGCGCATGCTCTGTCCTATCATTCCGTTGTATTCTGTCCATCGTCTTGATTCTTGCCAGCACAATATGGCCGTTATCGTGTCGATGTGCTGTCTCCAAACTCAAACTGAAGCTCCCCCCCCCCTCATCCCCCCACCACCACCACCAACAACAACAACATCAGTAACAGTAAATTTTTGCCAGTGTACATGCTCAGCGCAGAATAGAGATACCACCAGAAGCGACACAGGGCAGGCATACGTCATCACTTTTGACTACCCTGCGCCATTTTGGATGAGATCAATTTTTCGTAATTAAGCACGCGTGCAACGATGTTTAATGTAACATAAACGAGTATGTATTCAGAGAGAAGATCTCACTTGCGCCAAATCGCTAAACTAGGTCACGGTGGTAACAAGAATTGAAAGAGACCGCCTTAAGCAAAGACAGTGTGTGCATCTATTTACTGTGATTTGTTCATATTTTTGGGTTGATTGAAACTATTTAGAGCTATTTGTAAGCTCTTACTCCCCACGGAAATGCACAAACGGGTATCTCTCACAGACTAATAAATTAACCAGACTGGAAACACGAGCTTCGGGCTGTGTCGTTTTTTACGGAATTTCCCGAGCGGCAGCCGTATAATCAACATGGCCGCCGCTCGGGAAATTCCGATTCTAGTTCTATCTGCAGTAGAAATGTCTTTTTATTTGTCAAGATTGGTTGTACATATATTAATTTCTTGTCGCGGAACCAAACTTCCGCGTTCAGTAGGCGCATCAAAATGGTGTCATTCAAAATTGTAGCTATGCTGAAGCGTCGGTCGTTAGCGTAAACCTAATGTGGCGGATGGTTCATGACCTTTCGCTGTTTTGTGACGACACACAATGGGATCATCCAGTCTGGGTATTTTATTAGTCTGTGGTATGGCTTACCACCGATCATGTCAAGTGAAGTTGCATTTCATCCAAAATGGCGGTGCCCATACTTCTTGTTGTCACGAAAAGTGGACTTCTTTCGCTTCTGGTAATTCCTTTGTCTGTGATGTTCAATCTCCATGCACGGGCGGTGGGGGAGGGGTGGATGTGGGTGGGGCGGGGGGGGGGAATGCATCACAAATTGGGGTGGCGCGAGTGACACAAATCAATGACGTCTACAAATGTACCCATGCACAAGCTACTTCCAGTGCACACAAATATGTCCGAACATTTCTCTCCTCAGACGCCCCGATAAAAACATCATATTTTCCTGTCTTGCATTCAAACACACACACACAGCTTAATCTACCCTACCTGAAGTCTGTTTCTGGCTACCCCAGTCTCCTTCTCAAATATCCTATCATATCCTTGGCATATCAATTTTCCAAAGAACAGAAATAGAGTAGGTTAATGTGTATTTTCCGACCGAACGTTATTTTCTGAACAAGTGAATCTCTACTTCTGTACCTCAAACCTAGACGGTATAGCATTTGAAATATTTTCATCTTAATCCCCCCTCCCCCAACAACGACAGCAACAACAATAAAACCCTCCCAACAATAAACGCATCCCAAAAGAGGTAGATATGCACTTTCCAATCCGTTCCTCCATTTTCATTATCATTTCGAACACGGCTGTCTTCACATTCTTATGTCCATCCCCGGACGTGTTTTTCTGGGTGTTTACAACTTTACGTGCCCCCCAATCCGTCCCTCCTCCCCGCCAACCCACAACACACTCCCCTTTCCACTCTCAAACTCCACGCATATCACGTACGCACTCACGCCACCAGCAATGAAGAGCAAAAACATTATAAATACCCCATTATGGAAACCCTTATCCTCTCAGACGAAATTCTGAGGAGTTGACAGCAAATAGCAACCCCCGACATTGATAGATCTGAACCTCTCAACCTGGTTAGAACGACCATTTTTGAATGATGAACTTGTAGCAAAACATGATCATCTTGACATCAATATACTGGAGCTCACGTACTGGCTAAGACGATCCCCTCAGTAAGGATGCAATGCCACAAAGCTACTCACTTTCCCGGCTTGTTGACAGCTCACCCAGACAGTGGGGAAACTCCAGCGTACAGACCTTTCCCTATTCACTTACGTCGCCTAAAATTTTGATATTTACCGTGATATTTTGCACGGCACCTGCGCATCCAAATTTTGCACGGCCGCTTTTTTTTTGTGGCACGGCAGCTGAACATGCGCACTCGTAAAGATTTGTTTTGGACACGACTGCTGAGTAAGCCCACTCTAAGGAAAACAACACATATAGCCTTGGAACTTCAGGAGAAAAGCTGAACAAATTCAAAATGTCGTAAGAACCCAAACTCTGTGACGTCAAGCGAAACAAACCTGTTGGTTCTTATCATTACTCGTAACCGAAGCAATCGTAATAAAAGCCACGACGCCGGTTATATTATCAGTAACGTAACAGCAGTTTTGTTATTTATTATATAATGATAGTTATGATCATGACGAAAATAACATTCTCACAACTGCGACATTGCCACCTTTACACTGTTGCTACTACCGCTCGCCAGCGGCAGTGACGCATTTGCAAGAGCAGTTTATCCATGAACGAGAAGTCCCGGGTTCAAATCCTGCTCAGGACGGGATATAGCTAAACTAATTCCTCACGGAATTTTTACATACCCGACTATTGTTCAAGTCTCGTCTCTGGCAAAGCTTCCTTGAGTTGAAAAGGGACCCACAACCCAAGACAGAACAACAGCAACTACTACTGCTTACAAGTACTACTACTACTACTACTACTATTACCACTACAACTACAAGTGTTACTATTATCACTACTACCACTACTACTAGTATTTTACCACCACCGCTATTACTACAACTGCTGTTCCTCCTACTCTCACTACTGCTACTACTTCTACTACTACTACTACTACTACTACTACCATTACCAGTATTTTTACCATTACTACCACTCTTACTGCAACTATAACGACAAATGTCGCTGGTGCTTCTACTACGGCAGTCATAATCACACCTTGATAACACGGTAGCATCAACATCAAATGGCCCTCAGCGCCATACTTCTTGGATAGTTAAATACAAACCAGTGTCAGGAATCGTTTCTCACTCTAGCCATCCTAGAGCAGACTCGGACCCGAGAGAGGAAATTATCCCCCCACCCCTCTCGCCCCCCCAACCGCACCCACCCCGCCCTGTTTTATTTTCTTGTGAAGAATGCCCCCCCCCCCCTCCTGAAAGAAAGACGGACCGAGAGCAAAGAAAAAAACAACCTTTTGTTCCAGAATCGGAGTCATGGGAGTTGGGGGAGGGGGGAGGGGTATGATGAAATTTGTTTTTTTTTGGGGGGGGGGGTGAAGAGTTAACTTGGTCAGTGCACATGATCTGTTTCCCCCAGCAACAGAAACATACAGGCTGTCTTGAAAACCCAACAACAACGACGACAACTATACTTTTGAACTCTGTTGAACTGCCTAGACTTCAGTGTCTGGCCCGGAACGGAGTTGGCCTTTTCACAAGAGTACCCGTACCCGTACCCGAACCCATATTTATTTGATTCAAATGTCACTTCATTCGTATACGATGCCAAGGAGTCATTTTCCAGACCATGATATACCATTGCCAAGACAGCTTCTAAAGTACCGCCCCCCCCTCTCCCTCCCCTTTTTTCTCTCTTCTCTCACAGTCAGAAACACCCGGCCAGTATAATCATGACTGTGCTTCGGGTAACTTCCTGAAAAGGCAAATAGACCGTCTAGTTTTTTTTTTATGTGGCTATTTTTGGGGGGTTTTTGCGTGTGAATTCGGAGCCAAAAAAAAATAAAATAAAATAGCGACAGGGGTAAAAAGTAGAGAGCAGTGTCCGTATGCATAGTCAATGCGTGAACTGAAGTAAATACGTGGACTGGTGTTAACACGAGAAATTGTATTCATTTCTTGCGTTAACACCAGTCAACGTATTTACTTTAGTTTACGCATTGATTATGCATACGGCCACAGATGTCCAGTAAATGTCCAGCAAGTGCCCAGCGATAATGTGGCTGACTGACGGCAGAGCTGGGTCACCTAGTTTCGGGGACTGCGTTATTAGAATCAGACAAATTTTCCGAGCAAGGATTTAATCGTCCATACCCCCCCCCCCCACCACTTTTTTTTCCCCCCGTTAAAAATGTAATAACGTAAATGATTGCTAAAGGCAACACAAAATGTCAAGTGACGATAATAATATTTTTATGAAAGGCCATCATTTTTTAAAAACTAAATTAATTGTTTTGAAGGGGAAAGAATCTTCTTATCTCTAATGATGAGCATCATTACCTCATCATTACCTCATCATTACCTCATCATTACCTCATCATTACCTCATCATTACCTCATCATTACCTCATCATTACCTCATCATTACCTCATCATTTTTTTTAACCACCATCATTTTCTTCTTCTTCTTCTTCTTCTTGCTCCAATCATCATCGTCATGGTCATCATGATTGTCATCGTCTTCATCACCATCATCGTCGTCGTCACCATCACCACACCACCAACACCATCATCATCATCATCATCGTCACCACCGTCATCATCACCATCATCGTCGTCATCATCACCACCACCATCATCATCATCATCGTCGTCATCACCACCACCACCACCACCACCATCATCGTCGTCATCACCACCACCACCACCATCATCGTCGTCGTCATCATCATTATCGTCGTCATCATCATCATCATCGTCATCGCCATCGCAGACACTGATGTACAGAGTCCTGGGTGGCGAACAGATGGCCAACAGGTTCAAAGCCAACATTCACTTTATTCTCAAGTATACCAGGCAGAAAAATCCCAATGTTAGTTGGGTAACAGATAGAAAATGCTCTATAAAACACACAAACCCCTCCACCTACCCTATAAAATTCCTCCACCAAAAGGTAAAATAATAAAATTCAATTAAATTTTATCCTAGCTCTGCTTTCAGATTGGGTGATTTCTAATTCTGATCTGTCGACGTGAGACAGACAGACAGCCAGGCAGCCAGACGGATAGTCAGACATGAAGGCAAGCAAACACTCATTCGGCCTACAGATCGATAGATCAACAGGCCAGTCAATGCACTGACCGACCGACCGACCAGTGGACAAACCGACCGACAGACCGATAGACTGAGCAATCACCTGGCTGACCACGCCACCGAACACCCGACCAGCCGATCAGTCGGCCAAGCGACCGACCGGCCAACCGACCATCTGACCAACCGATCAATTGGCCAGCCGGCTGACCGACCCATCAATTGATCAACCAACTACGCAACCGATCTTCCGACAGATCGATCAACCGCCCAATCACCCGACCGACCGACCGACCAACCCCTCCGATCAACCAACCGACCGATCGGCAGACACACAGACAGACCAACCACTCAAACAAGCAAACAAAATGATACAACAACACAATTTACAAACCGCACGTCAGGAGACAAACAGAAAAGTACTGTAGGCCATTCACTAAAACGTACAAAATAAAACCTTGTCTTGGAGACTTTATAAAAAGTGACTAACAATAGTCACTTAACCAATACCTGGTGGTCTAACTCATCATTATTTACACAGCTCAGAGCGCACTATTCTTAACCAGATTCATTTTAACATACTGACACTTTCCTATGCCTATTTCATTTGTCTGTTTGTTTGTTCTCTGTTTTGTTATGAGACAGACAAGAAAAATCAAAATTAAGAATTAAATTTCACTCCACAGTTTGAAAACGTGACCAGATATAAAAGACGGGTGGATGTAACACACAGGACAATGCAAAAACCGTAAGCCACGAGTTATTAGAGCTAAGAATTGAGAGTAGACATTGTTACTGAAATTAGTTTTCAAATGTAGCAGGCTTTTTTTTTGTTCTTACACAATCATTCAGAAAAAGTGGGTTACCAGAAATAATGAATGAGTCTCCTCCAAAATAAACAAACAAACAAACAAAAGAACTAACAAGAGATTCAGAGAGAGGAGAAACAGAGAAAGATTAAAATAAAGAGAGAAAGCGAGAGGTGGAGCGGGAGAGGCAGAGGGAGAGAGGGAGAGAGAGAGAAAGAGAGACGAGGGAGAGGGGAGAGAGTAAGGGGAGAGGGAGAAAGAGGAAGAAAGGCACAGAGAAAGAGAGGAAGAGAGAGAGGGAGAGAGAGGACAGAGAGAGGAGAGAGACAGAAAGAGAGAGTGAGGAGAGAGACAGAATGTGCGGAAGAGAGCAGAGACAGAGAGAGACAGACAGAGAGAGAGAGAGAGAGCAAGAGAGAGAGAGAGCAAGAGAGAAAGAGTTAAGAGAGAGGAGAGATACAGAAAGAGGGAGTGAGGAGAGAGACAGACAGTGTGAGGAAGAGAGCAGAGACAGACAGAGAAAGAGAGAGAGAGAGAGAGAGAGAGAGGAGAGACAGACAGAAAGAGAGAGAGAAAGAGAGGAGAGATAGACGTAAGATGTGAGAGAAAGAGAATGGGAGAGAGAGAGAGAAGAGACAGAGAGAGAGGAGAGTGGGGCAGCGAGAGGGAGAGAGAAAGAGAGAGAGGGGAGGGCGAGAGAGAGAGAGAGAGAGAGAGGAGGGAGAGAGAAAGAGGGGGGGGGGGAGAGAGAGAGAGAGAGAGAGGGGAAATGGAAACAACGAGAGAGAGAGAGAGAGAGAGAGAGAAATACCAGTAGGCTATATGTGGGGCACCAGTCGGCAATAGCCTCATATAAAATCTGTAAGCCTGGCTGGTGAGCGGTGATCCACAGCCCCCGCAAGAGTTAATCAATTCCTCACGCAAAATTGCGTACCTGTCACCCTCGCCTCTCCCCTCCCCCTTCCCCCTCGGGCCCCTCGAGGGCAAATCGTAATAATGCATTAATGGAGAAAAGTCAATGGATTAGTCTGGCTTATGGCGTTGGTAAATGATGAATTCTGCTTGGAATGAGCGATGATGGGACAATGGATCTATCTAAGCTCATGCATAAACAATAAAGTGGCAAAATCTGAGTAATCATGATGGAACTTCAGAAAGTCCCGTTTGAAGTTAACATGCCAGATTGGACGAATGAGTACCATTATTTATTATTGGTATTACTAGCTAGATTGCCGTCCAAGAACGGTGGTCACATGGTCACGGCGAATTTCGGATCATATTTTTCCATTCCACTCCATGAAAAGGCGTCTTTTTTTTTTGTACGGCTTAAATATTCGTAAATAATAATCAAAGATTGAATTTTGCCCAAAAATGGATTTGCTCTCATAGGTTATCGTCAATAACTGAGGCCGCACACAAAGTTTCATCATTTTTAGTTACGTAATCATAAAGTTTTAATGTGCTTACATGTTCACCCTCTATCTCCATTATACTATAGTGTGATCATTTGTGACGTATTATTTGCTGTTACAGTTTATTGCGTATAAAATCGTGTTCTTGTATTAGCTCTATATTTAACAATAATGTTACACATTTTTGTCCTTCTTAAATGTTTTTTATCGCTGAGAAGAAATATTATAGTACACGTGTGCTTGAAATTGTTGTGATATTGTTGTATATTTGGAAGATCTCACAAAAACTTTAACGATGAAGCTGTTGTTATGTTCGTAGTGTGAAGAACCCCCCCCCCCCCCCCTCCACCCAAAGAAGAAAAAATATAGCGGAGAAACTGAACGTTTTTGCGCCATGATGCGACCTAAGTTCTTGTTCGTTCCAACTCCACTTTTTGCACAACTGAGAAATTCGACGTTAAACGTTTGAGACTTTGGTTATAACGATAAGGAGCTAGAATAAATCGGAACTGTGAAACAGTTTGAAAAGTGCCACAAGGCATTTCTTGATAAGTGCCACAACGCATTCAAATAAGCGTCAGAGTGTGCATTTTTTATACCTCTCCTACATACTAAAAGGTCTCCGGTTTCTCAGAAAATGGAGATAGAACAAACAAGAAATAAGCTTGTGGCATGTAATGATAAAGTACGGATGTTAGACTGAAATGCGGACCCACCCGAGCAGTGCCGGGTATCAGAGCTAGTACAGCTATAATTATTTATAGATACAAGGACAGATATGATTATGAAAAAAAGAACAGGTTTGCTACCGCTGAGATATCTCTTGATGATAGCTGAGAGGAGAGAAAGATGGTGTGGGTTTATAAAGTTTATAAAATCTATCAGGGCTGGATTAGACAAAAAGCGAAAGATGAGAGGGTGTGTGTGTGAGGGGGGGGGGCCGGTTTGTGTGAGTTTGGGGTGTTGGCGTATGAAGATTGTGTTGGGGTCGATGACAATTTTCGCTGTATCAGCAAGAGACAGGAAATGGGATAATTTACATCTTCAACGATTTACAAGGTATACGTTGCAGATGGAAGTGGAAACTGCTGCATGATATAACTTATTAAACGACAGCAACAACTACTGCTACTACAATAACCTGATAGTGAAAAAGGAAACAAACACTCAACCTAAAAGGAGTTAAAAACAACAACAACAACACCAACACGCATAAAAAAAATCATGGCATACAACCATGTCAATTCGTTGTCATCATCGTTATCATCCTCATCTTCATCATCGTCATCGTCATAATTATCACCGTCGTCTTCGTCCCATCATCATCATCGTCGTCGTACTGGTCATCCTCCTCCTCCTCCTCCTCCCCATCATCATCATCACCATCACCATGATTATCATCATCATCATCATAACCATCATCATCGTCCTCATCGCCGTTGAGTCAGGCTGCTGGCGCACCGAGACAAGTTTGTTTTGTCTCAGTTTTAGTGAGAAATGTGAACTATGGAGTTAAACGAGACCTCGCGCTGATTCAGGCGCGTCAAAACTGTCTGGAGTCACCTCGCTGATAGAGAGACCTGGCCCATTGAGTCAAAACAGACATGAAACAGAGACTGGAGTCAGTGAAACAACCAGCCATAGGAAGCTATTTACATTTAAGTGACTGAGAACTTCTGTGCAACTGTTACTGCTGTAGAGATAGCCAGCTTTGTTCTTGTGTGTTCTAACTCCACTTTTTCTACAACTAAAGCTGTGTTTCCATGTGTACGGAAATGGAAACGGCAACGGAAAAGGCCAATACCCATCAAATAGTAAAAACAAAGAGTGTTTCCGTGTGTACGGAAATGGCATGTTAGTACACATGAAACTGTTCTTTCTATTTCATTACATGAAAGGTTTTTGACGATTCCGTTGGCAATTCCGTACACATCAAAACCCAGCTTACGAAATTCTACGTTAAACGTTTGCGGCTTTACAATATTATGATAAAGAGTTAGAATATATCGGAACTGTGAAACAGCTTGATAAGTGGCACAACGCATGTTAAACAAGTGTCAAAGTGTGCATTTGTGATACCTCTTCTACTTACTCCAGCTTTTTTCTTCTTCAGAAAATGGAGATAGCACAAACAAGAACTAATGTCTTGAGATGTAGACAAATAATTACTACACATATCATTATCTATGATCACTTAGTATTTCACGAATTATCAGAAATTACATAACGATCATATCTGGTACATTTTGAAACCTAAACTTAATAAAAACGGACATACTTGTTTTCTGCAGATGTCTGTGATAAAGCCCTGCCACGCTTTCACTGGCGTCAATAGGCGGGTAAAAGAGAGGCACACTAAATCCCAGGTTTATGTTTTCACAAGGTGCAGCCGCGGACAGGAGTGATCACCAACATGTCCCCTGTCCCGGGATAAAAGCTAATGAAAACAGACACCCTTGATAACTTGTGAACATTTCTCGCTTGGACCTCGACAGCTGCAGCAAAATGATATAGTTTTTTGTTGCTAACAACAGCAGACACCAAAGTCAGGAAAATGATAAAAACTGTTCATGAAACCCAAAACCAATCGAACTCGGGATTAACATAGTTAGCATTGGCCAGACACAATCAATGTTATCAAGTTTTAGATATTGTTGTATAGCACGATCATACCCGCCTGTCTGCCACCACAATCCCTGACCTGAAACTCATTGATAGCGTTTGTGTCTGAGTTTGGGTTTTACGGCGCGCCGGCACGAGAACGGCCACTTTGCGCCCTTCACGGTCTATTTAGGTGCACGGTTTTTATTTATGTTTCGTATTCAGAGCTCTTAAGTTTAACAGTAGAATTGAATGCATCCATATAATTTTATCACACTGGTAAGATTCTCAAAAGCTGTTTTGTATGATCTGAAAAGTTTTGTAAGTGATTATAAAAGTTTTAAAATCAAGTTGTAGATCTGAGCCTCTCTCAGAAAGGGGTCCATGCCAGAAAATAATTCTTTCATGGATCCGCAGGCATAGTGTCTTCTTCGAATATAAATGAAGTCTGCACATTCAGTTAAAATATGTTTTATTGATAGTTGGCAATTGCATGCCATATAACGCTCAATTTTAATTCAGGCTATACAAATGTATTTTGAACTAGATGGGGTACCGGGAATTACCCGGGGTAAACCTATGCTCCCGACCTTCTTTCTTCCTCTCTCTCTGATCTAGGCAATAATTTCCCGACATGATCCAGTCTTTCAGGACACTACGCACCAACTGAACGCTTTGCACACTGGGTAGTTTGTGTAATGGTGAACCCATCGGAAAGAATTGATGACATCAAGGACTCATGGCTTTGTGAAAAGGAA